>JAPERM010000469.1:0-14617 GCA_030411635.1 Fusarium sp. MBC 119 | reverse complement strand
GGAAATCATAGTTATGATGCAAGAAGAAGCTTTATTCAGGTCAAAACGCTTAACATTAGGCAGTCGTGTAAGCAAAGGTTATTATGCTTAAATCGTGGAAAAATCGTGTTCTTTATAGCAGTTCAAGCTGACCTCTGCGAGGGTTATAGCACCTTATGATAGTCTTCATCTGAGTCTTGGAAAATACATAAGGAGTCAATCCAAAGATAAGGAATAGATATAGCGCGGCAGATCGATATAATGTCTTGATAGTGCCGCGGTAATTGCCAGTCCTGGTAGGTTCGCTGAGGCCGATAAAAGCCTTGATCCAGCAGTTTTGGCGTGTTTTCCGCCCATCGATGAGAGAGAGCAATATATTTCCCATACTTGTGGGTATCACCCGCCGTTTGCACAACACTCCACTGTTTCAAATAAATACCTCCAATGTCTAATAGACGAGTAGGAAGTATGGAACTGGGGATGCTTCGTTGGCAGCATTTGGTATGGTTGTCCACACAGTCGACTGTCCACTTATTTATGAGTTGAGCCACTGAGTTAGGCGTATGAAGACTTGGAATTGGGTTGCATCTCTCCACTTCTACGTCAATAAGCGGTTAGTATATTAAAATAAAATATCGGCGATGAGATGTGTCGAATACTTGCCTAGTAAACACTGCTCGGTCGTTTTCCAGATCCTGAAATACGGAAATGGGGTAGGACCTTCTGTTCCGGATAACTCCACCTGCAAATAATAACTAGAGTCGTCTAATCTATATGCGGCTTTGCATACTCGAGTTACAAAGCCATTCCGTGTTTCCTCGGCTGCATCAGCAAGAGGCGAAGATCGTAGGTTGCGCCAGATGGTCCAGCAAACCGGGCAATCCTGGTCCAAAGATGCGAGAAATATCTCCCAGGATGCATGCATAACATCGCCCTCACTATCCTTCAATAGCGATACGTGTTTTCCTACTCGCGGGAAAAAGGTAAATTCCTCGTCCTCCCACTTGCGGTCTGAGCAAATACCTCGGCAGATAGTGCAAAGGCTCATATTTATTATAAAGACGTAGAAAGTTAACTTGACACCTCAATTTTCCATGTCAGCGGCCTGCTTTGTGGGATATTGATGATGTAGCAAAACAAGAAAAAATGATTTAAGGACATGGATAGACGAGTTACCGTAAAAATTGCCAAACGTGCTGTTTATCATCTTTAGCTGAACAGGGATTAATCGATCAATGTTCAACTTTTTCAAGCCCGTGAGCGAATCAAGACCGCCTCTCCCACTTATTGCACCAGTTAGAACTACTGATAGAGCTGGGAAATGCATATAATTGGTATGTGAGTTGGAGGGTCGGCCTCAATACTCTTACGGGGTTGAAAGTCATACGAGTCTGACAGATATTCTCCCTTTCGGGCATAGCTGCAGCGTTGGATATCATCACAAACCGATTACTCAAGCATGTAAAGTAGAAATGCGCCGCAATTCCACTTGTGCACTAATTAGAATCACTATACTCTTCCCTGGATTGGAGGGTACTATTTGTCAGATCGATCTTCATCCATTTAAAATCGCCTTAGGAAGAGCTGACTAAGTTAGATTTTTCTCCACCAAGCTTAACATTTAGATTTTTTAATAGTTGCAAAGCTTATGAGGAATAGTGATTCTCAATGAAATTTTTCACACTAGATAGAGGTATGAATTAAGCCAAAACATATAATAGATTTAACTTTAGAATACTGCTTACGAATTCTGCGGTATAATAAGAAACCCCAAGTATTTACATTCTAACCAAACCCATGGTGCAGTAGTAGGTTTCGCAGCTCTTCGTCATTTTGCAACTTAGCCTGCTCAATCAAGACTTGTTGAGCATGCTGTGCCAAAGTCAAGAGACGTAAAAGAAACTTCGGAGCTGAAGGCGGCTCTAGAATCCGTTTTATGTCAGGGAATTGCTTCTGCCAAACATCCTGGGATAGCTGCGCTTGAAGGAGCACCAAAGCCCGAAGCTCAACGTCGGTTTCTTCCTCGACTACCTCCCATACACCAAGCATTTCCTCCATGGGGACGACTCCGGGTTTTTCTGACAGACATGCCTTTGCGATCGCGACCTTGTTGGTTGCCACGAGTTGTTTGATGAGCCATTTAGGGTGAAGCTCAAGAACTAAATACAGTTTTCTGAGCATCGAAGTCGTGATGGAATCTTCCAAAAATCCCTCAAGGTAAGTAGTCACCGGCGTCGTATCGAGAACGGCCGGATTGTGCTCCTTAAGAATCTTGAGCATATTGAATGCACTTCCTCGACGTATCGCGTAGTCCGCTGCTGTATTCCCAAGTCGATTGCGTTTCAAACTATCCACACGTTCTGTCTTTAGGAGTATTCGTACTAGCTCAGTGTTCTCGCATTCAACGGCGCTGATGAGTGGCGTCCTGCCTTGAAAATCTTCTGTATTCAAATCTTCGGTATATTTACACAGAAGCTCCATGGTTGTTCTTTCCCATGTCCTGGAGAATAAGTGGATAGGCAGGCTCCCTTTTTGACTTTTTATATTTGCAGCGGCACCGTTGTCAGCGTCAAGCAATAGTTCCACGATCTCTTTGATATTTTCGTGTGTAGACCAAAGTGTGGCCAACAATGGTGTTCGGGTGTGGCTGTTATCCCTGTTGATGTCTTGATGCCTTAGGCGGCGTAGGAGAAACCGAATAAGTGTGAGATTGGCGTGGTCACAAGCAATGCGCAACGCTGTCTGCTCGTCTATGCTCTTGTATTCTTCGCTCCAGGGGGTCCTTTGGCCGAGGCCATCGACCCGACGGTCACCAGAGGTTGCAGGTGCAGTTACCCATTTGAGGGCAACATTCAACATAGAAGCCGAAGTTGTACGGGAAATCACCTGATTAAGTAAATGAAAAGGGTCTAGGCTCTTCTGTGGGTCGAGCAGGGGGAGGATGCACTGAAGAATCTGGTCGTCCCTTGAATCTATCGCCTTTTCAAGATAGAAATGAGGATTGTAGTCACTTTCGAACAGTTCCTTTTGTTGCTGGTTGGCCTTGTGGACTAAATACCAGAGAAGATCGTAGTTCTTCTGGTGTATAGCCTCAAGAAGGGCAGTTGGTGTATCCTTTGACCTATTTTCTGAACCCGAGAACCGATCTTCGGTCCACGAAAGTATTTTGGTGGCACCGTTATCAATTAGAAAGTCACAAACATGTAGTTGTCCATGCCTGGCAGCCATAATCAATGGCGTTAGCTCCGCGTTAATACGGCCTCGTTGATTGACATTCCCCCCCTGATCCAGATAGACTTGAACCGAATCCAGGTCTCCTGTGATACAAGCGTCGAAAATATCAACCGTCTTCTTTAGCTTTGGTTTTGGAAATAATTGCGGATTGCCAGGTACCGAGTGCTGGATTCTGGTGTGGGTTTGTAGCTCAAGTTGCGACCGAAGGCCGATATCCTCAAGGTAGCAGCCGGAAACCAAACACTTGAAAGGCCTTTCATGGTTGTTAAGATGTGAATCACGACTCTCCGAGCTCAAGAAGCCTCTGTTGAAGTTATGACAGTCAGATTTGGGGCACTTGAAAGAAAGGTTTCCGTTGAATCTGAGAAAGCAGGTCCTATCCCTTTCGGCCATGTCCAAAACACGAAGTGACTCAATAACCTGTCTAATGTTCGAAACCCGTTTCTCCAGGTGGCATTCACTGCCATTCCCATACCAGTCGTTTAGCATGGCCTGAACATCTTGGTATGTTGTCTTGGACGAGGAGGAGGAAGGACATGATTCGGAAATGTCATAGAATTGAAATGCTCGTACTGCAGCATCAAGAAGCTCGGAGCCGGCCTGATCAGGGACGCCATCTTTGCTCTCCAAAGAACAGGATAAGTGGCGAATCCAGAATGAGGTGGCATAGTCTAAGAATCCGTAATATCCAGAAAGAGCATTTTTCTCGATAATACTGTCTTGTAGTTCCTTTTGTAATGGTCGTGAAACAAGATATCGAGAGCAAAATAATGCGGCGTCAACGTGCCGTTCTAGGACACTGAGGCGTCCGGTGTGGATAAGGTATCTGGTGGAGCTAAGTAAGCCAATGATCTAGGAAACAAAAGATTATAACTTACCTTCCCGCTGTATTATGGACAAACCTTACCACGGTGTGTGGTGCTTCCATCATACTCTCGTGTGCTTCTTCCTTGTCGACAAGCGAACCACAGATGGTTTTGTAACCGTCGGCTCGGTAGGCGTCCGAGTCACAATGGCCTAGGGACGGGTCGATGCAGAATCGCGACTGGATCTCGTTCCAAGACAGAGGTCTGAATGCACATATCATCCAACCAAAGATCTTCAGGGCCGCGGCCCTGTTAGACTGGCTTCCACGATCAAGAACACGGATGACAACGCGCTCGTACCTATTATTGAATGGCCCAGATAAGAGACTGTTTTATGAGATATTGCACCAAGAAGTACTTACGCCTCGTTAAGGTCCTCTGGAAAGTTTTGCTCCGCAAGTTCATGTTTGAGTTCGCCCTTGGAGCCCTGATCCATGAGGTTCTTCAACACGACCTTTGCGTACAGGAAGAAGCCTGTGGCTGATGTCAGCAATGCCAAATCCTTAACACTGTAACGAACGAAAACTAGCCGTTAGATGTTGCCGCGACTTTCTGGGCCAAGGCGTCTGTGTCAGACTTGCTCAACTTAAATTTCCTTTGGATAACAGATGCTTGAGACAGGGCATAGGCCTGGATGTTGCGGAGATGACCAGCATGTTGGTCTAATGCAATGCTAGGGTGCCGAGTCAGCTCTGTCTCAAGAAAGTCAACATGTTGGCTAGATAGTAGGAATCGAGCAGTGGAGCCTTTCTTGGTGAACTCTGGAATTAGCGTGTTGTTGATCCAATCTATGATTAACCTGGGACCTTCGCCATTAGTTTTCTGTTCATCTTGGCACTCGTCAAGACCGTCAAGAACGATCGTACACCCTCGTGGCGTCAAAATGCAGTCCTCTAACAGTTCCTTGAGAGTTGAAAGAGTCCTGAGCCTGGCATGGCTAATAGAGCTGCATTTCGGGTACAGAAGATCAACCAAGGTGCCGTCCTGGTAATTTAGCTGGTCCAAAAGAGCCCGAATCATGTAGCTGAAGGACCTTTTGTTCTCCTCAGAACTCTTGAAGTAAAAGAACAAAACAGGACCAATCATTGCGTCCGTCTGTGATAGCAGGTAATAGACAATTCGTGAAACCAGGATGGTTTTGCCTACCACAATAACGTTAATTTCTTTTCTTATTGGTGATCCTTTGATTAGTCTGTTCCTAACCTGCTCCAGGCATGCCGTGGAGATAGAGCACACTTCCCGTATCGGGCTTGGCTTGAAGCCATGCTTTGAACCTTTCATCTCCCAAGATCCAATCTTCTGAAGGCGAGGAAGAATATTGCAGAGATGCTGATTGCTGATCGTCTTCGTAGTTTCCTGGGGCGAGCTGTTCTGAAATGAACTGCCGTCTGCGATTTAATGATTCTTGGAAACTTCTCGCGTCTTTGTCCCTTGCCTCCTCGAGAATCTCATTCACTTGGCTAGACAGCTCACTGAATCTAGCCTCGATAGTGAGGTGACGTGCCTGATTCTCTCCACGGCCTGCTTGGACCTCCAGGATGGCTGCAGTGAGTTTCTCGTCCAATAAAAGGGCTCTATGCCGCCTGAGGCTGTCGAGAATGGGCTTGAAACGCGTCTTGAATGTTTTCCAGGTCGAGTCGAAGTATTTCTCCCACCCTGCATGAGATTTAGTCACAGCTTCTTGCTCGGCTTAATAGAACCTAACTTGTTCTTTTAAACATATCAAGAGCCGCCTTGTGAAACTCAAGAATGTCATAGAAGCAGCGCTCAAGTACCTCTCTCACAGAAGAATAGTCCTGGAAAATCTGCTCGTACTGGCGAAGACCTGAGATTGCCTCGCCAATCTCGACGTACGTGTCAAGCAGTAGCTCGAAGGTTTCCAATCTGTTTTTGGCAATCTGGGAATTGTTAGTCCACATAGGTATCTTCCTATTAACATCTGACACACATTGAGCACAAACTTGATGGGGCCCTGTTAGAGGTTAGTTCTATCGTGTTTCGAAGCATTGATGTGACAGTGTTACATACCCAGACGAAAGCCACTACTTCATGAACGTTAAGGAAGATCGTAACGAGCTCCTCTACTTGCTGCATTCCTTCAAGGAATTTGGCAAGCCGCTTCATATTTCGCAGCTCCTTCCTTTGACCATAATTGTCCTGTATTCTCTTGATTTCGCTCTCAACATCGTCGAGACTGCTCACTAAGAAGGATTTCTTCTGTTCCTCGGTCAAAGAGTCGCTAAAACTGTGCAAAGCCTTTGCGAAGGCATTGGATGATGGGAGTGCCATTTAGGCCTCCCTGGATTGAAGCACAATCAACAATAACAATACAAGGGTCCTCAGACTGAACGAGTTCGGTCTGTAGTTGGCTTTGGCAGAGTCGAAAAATGGAATGTCGAAATTCCTGAAGAGAAAATCAGAAAACGGCTGGGGAAGTCACACGGGAAATGATCCGATCTGTGATTTGAAATTGCAAACGCCTCGCCCCTCAAAAAGCGAGGCTGGGGCTGGACTGATGGAATTGATTGGGCCTCGATGCTGCATAGCCACCCAATAACCTGCAACACAGCCCAACTTGTGAGACACGAGACATGCAGGCATACTCTTTGGCTGACCACGCGCATCAGGCTGTGAGAAGTCATGTCGGTCGCGTCCTTCTCAACTCTTTTTTTCGTCTTCGATCACCTAGATTCACGAACTATCCTTAAGAGTCTATCGATCAACATGCCGCCTTTCCTTAAAAGACATTACAGTTATGACGCACAGCTTGACAACTCTCCCGAAGAACCAGTAACCCCAAAACAAGCCCGGATCAACGATCATGCGGCGGTTCACGACGGGCATGATACGTGAGTTCCCTGGAACGGGGCCAGATGATATGTCTAGCTATTCTAACACCGCATCTATAGGGCCTATCTGATCGACTGCGATGTGATTATGGAAGAAACCACAGATGCAACCACTTGTGCATATATCTGTTTTGGTGCTGTACGTAATTCCTCATGCTTTTTGCCGCAATATTTGATTACAAGCTATCCTGTCAATGGTGGGCTTAACTTGAAGCATCGTGACTAATTGTGTACCGAAGTTGTGTAACGCAAAAGCTCAGGTCAATACCAGCGTTCTCTCGACGGACACAGAACTACCTTGGAGCCGTTTCCGCGGATTTACCCTTAAGGCGCTCGAGAGCCAGTACTACTTAGCCCATACCGGCCAGAATGACATCCGTGACTTTGGTATACTGGATAGAATTACTGCGGAAAAGCTAGATTCATTGAAGGACTTCTCAAGTGTATCCTTTACTGCCGTAACTGCCCTTTCGGCTCTTGGTCGGCGATCTGGTAAGAACCGCATCATTGACATTTCAGTGAACATTATGGGGCCGGAGTCACTCGCAGATGCTGTCGGGCAGGCCCTGGACGCAATTTCCTGCTATCTCCAGCATCCTTGTTTTCTAGAGGCCAACATCAGATACGTCAACCCTCACTACTATTTTGGTAGGGGCAAGCCTTGTGATATGAGAGAATATGTCGGCCCAGGATCGCTAGATACTATCTCCAATCAAGTCAGTCAAGAGCTCAGCGCTCTTTTTGACTCATTAGATGACAGCTCATGTCTAGCGGATATGGAGAGCGACCGCGTGGCCCAAAGGCTAAGGTGCGATCAACTAATTCGAACCCCATTGAAGAGGTAGGAATCCACCTCCGTTGCTGTGAGGCTTCTGTGGTTTAACATCAACCATCATAGCCATCAGGAATATGGTGTCAGATTTATCTTGGCAAGAGAGGCGAATAGCAGTTTTCAGTCATTCTCCACAGAAGTTGAGAAGTAAGTAGGATCCCAGCCCGAGCTCCCGCGTTCTATATTAATGCAGCCATACCAGCTTCTCCGATGAGTCCGATTTGTGTCTGGGAGGGATTCTTGCTGATGTTATGGGTTTGGGGAAAACATTGACGACGTTGGCAGCTATGTTATTCTCAAAACATGCTGCTCTCGAATTCGAGAACGGCCAGGCTGTAACTTCCACTAGAAGGACAAGAGGAACCCTGATTGTAGCGACGTCTCACCGTAAGTATATACAGCAGGCCATTCACTTAACCATGTGCAATACTAACCTCAATCTAACTAGAGGTCTTGACTGTATGGGCAACTGAAGTCCAGAAGTAAGTGGCTCGACACTCGATATGGCAAAGCAATGTTTTTAACCGACCTTTTTTACTTAGACATTTCAGACCAGATGAATTAACAACAACCATATTTCATGGAGATCAGCGTACTAAGAATATCGAGGGCCTCATCAACTTTGATATTGTTCTAACGACTTATGCCACCCTTCTTGTTGACTCCAAGGGGCGAAGGGTCCTCCAGGACGTGAATTGGTTTCGAGTGGTCCTGGATGAAGGCAGATGATGTTATCAAAGAATTGAACTATATCGACAACTAACATAGGTCGCAGCTCACTGCATTCGAAACGATTCGACACAACGATTCAAGGCCGCTAATGATCTAAAGTCTTCAAGACGATGGTGTTTGACTGGCACGCCAATTCAAAATTCCCTAGACGACCTACGCTCACTTCTTAAATTCCTTCGCTTTCGTCCTTTTGACAGTCGCTCTTATTTCGACAAGGAAATTATTGAACCGTTGCGACAAGACCCTCATGGTGGTTTCCAAAATTTAAGGATGCTACTCAAAACCATTTGCCTTCGTCGTGGAGAAGGATACCTTGATCTACCTCCGTACGAGGCTGAAGAGGTCGCCGTAACTTTGACACCTAAGGAGTTGGCACTTTACAGAGACATCCTGACAGACTGCCGCTCTCAATTTGACAAGATGGTCAGCAATAAGGCAAACATCAAGAAGTATAACATTCTTTTTACTACCATTATGAAACTACGGATGCTCTGCAACCACGGGAGTGCATATGTCCCTATGCGCGAGGAGGCTCTTTGTGAGTTCTGCTGCGGGGACTCCAAAGACATGGCTACCTTTTTGGATGGGCTTCAAACATGCCCTGAATGCGGTCGAGCTCTGAAATCGAGAGATAAGAGGTCACCTTCAGAGGAGCAAATGCTTTTTGGTTCGCCGGCACGCTCAATACCAACTACACCACTCAGTCGAGTCTCTACTCCATCGAACCTTGGCCTAAGGAACGTTGCAGAGGATGGTGCGGCATCCCAATCTTCAAAAGTTGCCGCTGTGATTCAGAACATTTGTGGGTCCCTTCCCGAGTCTAAGAAGTATTGCCATAATCCTAATGTGTTTCTCAACAATGGTGCTAATCATGTTGCAGTCTGGTTTTTACTTCTTGGAGAGCGACATTAGATCTTTTAGAGAGGATATTAATGCAGAAGGGCATTTCATGCCGAAGAATCGACGGCCGTGTCAGCATATCTGATCGTTCAGATCGACTGAAAGAGTTCCAGTTCGACCCTGACAATCGCATTCCCGTCCTGCTCTTATCCATCGAGACAGGGGCCGTCGGGTACTAGCTCATCCAAAAACATATCTTATGGCTTGATACTTACACTCAGACAGTCTTACCTTAACGGCAGCCAATCGTGTCCATATCGTGGAACCTCAGTGGAACCCATCAGTCGAGCAGCAGGCAATTGGTAGAGCTCTCCGAATCGGCCAGACACAAAAGGTCACTATCTTCAAGTATGTGACAAAGGATACTGTGGAGCAGGTAAGTCGACCTCTCTAGATATAAAGGACAATGGTGCTGATGGCCCTCAGAATATCGTTACCCTTCAAAAGAAGAAGAGTGGCTTGGCCAAGTTTTCGCTCGATACTCGCACAGAGGACACTCAAAATGAAGGTTTAGACGTAAGTGACATGCTGTGTTTATTACAATTAAGATGCTAATATACGGACGACTAGGATTTGAAGTTTGTCCTTGATGATCAACCGTTCCGCTTAGAAGAAGACTATTGAGGACGCAGAAATCGGGTCTGGGCTGCCCAGTTCGAAAGCGGCGATGTGTCACGCGTATAAGGTATCTAAATTTGTGTTATATAACAGAGAGACCTATACTAGTAAAGTCAACCCGAATATAATGCAATCCCATGCACGCCATCTACAGGATAGGTCTCGTAGAAGAGCGAACGAAATTGGGTCGGTTTTAAGTCTATTTTGAGACCCCAAACATGACATTGGGGGATGTGTGCTCGCATTTAGGAGGAACATATTCGTCTAAAAGAATAGTTTGAGCGGCTTGAATATCTAAAAGTAGCGTAGAGAACGAGGACAAGTGTTTGAAAAGAGACACGCGACGTATTCGCGTCAGCCATCCATGCTTACATAATGCTCACGTGTACGGCGCCAGCTGAAAGCAGGCACCTGGTCATGCCATCCTTCATCACTCAACTTTTGGTGCCCATCACGGGTCTGCACCTAGAGAATCCTAAAGCAAAATGGCCTCCAGTGAATATGATCAGATCCCCCTGGTGGATCCGGAAGATGCCTGGCAAGAATCTGAGCAAGAACAACCCAGGATGTTTATGGGTAGCGGTAAGTTCTCTTTCGCCTTCCATCGCTTTCTCGTAGCTTTCCACGGTAGCTGATGGCATCTGTAGCAAAGAATTACTATTACGAGGGAGAAGGACGCATAATCCCTGACAGGTTACTTTCTACCCTCGCGGTGATGGATCAAGAACAATTATCGGGATTGACGCTCCAGCCAGTAAAGAGCAAGGAGGAATCGCCACAACATGGTTACCCGGATCTTCCTCAAGGGTTTGCTCAATTAGCTAGCCAAAACGACGTTGGGAGATTATTTGAACCCCTTCCAGCTGGGACCATCAGGTTATTAGAGATACTACCAGGTCGCGAAGGTCCTGTCTCAAGCCGGTTCTTTATTTCACTCATCTCCGAGTGCGCACTCAAATATGAGGCCATATCAGGCAGCTTCCCCTCGTCGCAGTCTGAACGCTTGTACTGCAATGGAGTGGGAATCAACTACAACGCTGACATCGTCTCGCTCTTGCGCCGTCTACGATTACCAGACCGGTCTCGATTGCTTTGGTTGCCTTTATGCATTAATGACGAGGACCTCAATGAGCGGAACTACCACGTTCGACAATCCCAGTCTATCTTCAAGCACGCCCACACGGTTATCGTTTGGCTGGGTCATGGCACGGGTGCTGAGTCGGATGCCCAAGCTCTCAGTCTCTGTAAGATAGTCAATGCTTGGCGGAAGAAACGATGCTTCGGCGAGTATTTCGAAGAGGCAAAACCCATCAACAGCCAAAGAGACTCAGCGTTCCATAGAAACAGTCCGTTGACGATCCCAGAAGCTTGGGCTCATGCGGTGCACTTCTTTTCTCGGGAGTGCTTTGCACGTGTGTGGTCTTTACAAGAAACATGCGTCGCTAGATCTATCATTGTACTATTGGGAGATAACCAAATACCTTGGGACTGCATAGGCCTTGCCGCTGCGATACTCAGAGAGAACTTTGGCAGGATTCAGCCGAGCGAGACCTCGATCCAGGACGAGGGTAAGCCGTCCATCACCACAACCGGGATCCTTAACGCCTACTTAATGTACCGCATCTCGCTATGTCAGCAGTACTTTAGTCCTCTTGAACTCACTTTTCACCAACTACTAATACTCACCCGAGGGTTCCGCTGCAAGTCTGAGCAGGACAAGGTCTACGCTTTGCTTGGTGTTCCAACGACAGACACAACAACCTCAACCATCGTCCCTGACTACACGAAATCCGCTTCTCAGGTGAATCGAGACGTTGCCGTTGCCATTCTTCACACTTCAGACTCTCTGGATATTTTATCTCAGGTACAACTTAACCATAGCTGTCAGAATATGATGCCAGGAGCCATGGCCCACAGAGACTTGGTGTTGGGTGGCCCCTCCTGGATCCCACGCTGGCAGACAAATATTACGGAGCCCATCTGCCCACTTCAAAGATCTGCCGGATTCTCAGCTACCACTACAGCATCGCCGACCGTCCAGATCAGTCTTGATAACTCGAAACTTGCTGTAGGTGGTGTCATTGTCGATACCATCTCGAATTGCCGCGAGCTTAGAGTCTTCAACACATTCTGGAGAGGACAACATGACAACACATCCAATTTATGGAGAGGATCAGACCCAGGATCTTTTGAAGCTATGCTTGATGCCTTAGCCCTCACTAAGAGAGAACTCGAATCTCTTGCACTGACACTGACTTGCGGCAAGCGCTGGGATGGGCTCCCTGTCTCTGATCTCGAAGGGCATGTTGCTGACTATGCACGATGTCTTATCCGAGACGGCCTCCGGTGGTCGCTCAATTGGCTGCGTGAGATCAAAGAGATGAACCCACCAAGAGACGTTCGAGGCATACCTATTAACCTCGAGATGTTGACGCAATTGTCTTTGAAAGGACGCGCCGATCGTTTCTTAGACGCTGCAAGAACTGCTGGTGCCGGGCATACCAGATTTGCAACCCAATCAGGATTCTGGGGAATTGGGCCTGGGGCAACAATGGAGAATGATTTGTTATGCGTTATTCATGGAGCCAGCGTCCCTTTTGTTATTCGACCACTTCCTTCTGGGGATTACCATCTAGTCGGCGAATGCTATGTTAATAACATGATGCACGGAGAAATCCTCGACAGGGAAGCCAATAGTTTCCTTAGAGAGACCTGGATCACTCTTGTTTAGATATCAAATGTACAAAGGTACATATATACAGTACAACTATGAACACGACAGGACCGCCCTGTTCCCGAACCGAGTGCTCTTCATGAGAAAAAGCGAGAAGAGCTAGATGGCACAGCGGTGCTCCCAAAAAGACTGCTTTTGGAGTCCGGCGCAGTTTTTTTTGTCGTTGCAGTTGCCATCGCCTTGAGCGTCATCGCGGCAGCAGCCGGCAGTGGTGTAGCCACGCCCAGCGAAAGTTTATGGCTGGAGCTACATCCTCCTAATAGGAAGACGTATCCTAGCAAAGTCATTCCGTGTAAGAGGGCCATCTATAGGAAGAATTCAGTGAGATCACATCAACCCAGTCAACTTGCAGCTCGAAGTTAATGTGCTTAATCAATTAACGCTCTATACCAGCTCCTCCAGCGAAGGTCCTATTTCCTTATTGGATGTTTCACGATGCCATTGGCTCGTTACCTTGGTGGATGACAATTGTATTGTCAAATGTACGGATTGCGGAAGTGCATTTTCCCAGCAGTGGGGCCCGTAAGGCAGTACCCAGAACAGCAACATTAAACGAGCGGGAAATCCGATAGCGCTGTTCTCGGTGACTAATGACCAATTTCTTGTCGCCTATTCGTTCTAGATCGTGCTTAGAATGACTGGGCCGTTGATTTGTCCAACAAGGCCGGCCCGGTCCAAGCGATCGTCTTTCTGCTGCACGCCATAATTGTGGCGGCCCGCCCACTCCGCCGTGCATTAATACTTGGGTATCGGGACATTTATCACATTGATACCAATACCTTCCGAAAACAATCATCTATACAGTCTCTTTGCTCTCAATTCTCTCCATCAGTTCTCCAAACACATTTGGTCTACAATTTCGCAGCCATGTATATCCGAGCCGTTCACGTCGAGACAGATCTTCGCGTTCTTCGCCGTCTCATCCACGAGAACCCTCTTGGAATGCTCACAACCGGCATTAAATCCCCGACGTACTCGTTTCTCCAAAGCAGCCATATTCCCTTCCTTTTGGACGTCAAAGATGAATCGAGCGAGACGGAATTGGGCCGACTACGAGGTCATCTTGCACGACAAAATCCACAGAGCAAGACCATGATAGAACACTGTTCCTCAAACCCCTCCTTGAACAACTTCCTTGAAGACGAGGTCCTGGTGGTCTTTATCAGACCCGCGCATCACTACGTTACACCTAAGTTCTATACCGAGACGAAACCTGACACAGGCAAAGTCGTGCCAACGTGGAACTACGCTGCAGCGCAGGTATACGGAAAGGCGCGCATCTACTACGAGAACAACGCCGAGACATCAACCTTCCTTGGCAAAGCTATCTCCGACCTTACAGATCACAATGAACAAAACACTATGGGATATACTGGTGGGGACAAGCCTTCACAGTGGAAGGTCACGGATGCTCCTGAGAAGTATGTCGAGCTACTGAAGAGAAACATCATCGGCATCGAGATTGAGGTGACTAAATTGGAGGGCAAGTTTAAGATGAGTCAGGAGATGAGCAAGGGTGATAGAGAAGGGGTTATCAAGGGTTTTGAGAACCTGAAGACAGAAACTGGTGATGAAGTTGCCAGTGTTGTGAGGGAGCGTGGGGAGTTGAAGGACCAGAAGAAATAAAAGGCATTTTAGATGACATGTATGGAGAAATTATTATACCAGCGTGCTCTCAGTATAGATGCATTAGTTTACCGGTAGCTGAGTTTTTTCTTGTTTTCTACCGAATAATAAGGTAAAGACACTTCTAGAACTACCTACTTTATATTAAGCAATCCTCTATAAGACTATAAGGTGAGGTACTTATAAGTCGCAAATAATCTACACAAGTAATAACTACTGCTTTTAGTCTTTATTTATTTATTAAAGA
>JAPERM010000467.1:0-15826 GCA_030411635.1 Fusarium sp. MBC 119 | reverse complement strand
AGCACCATCACATAGACTTTGCGACCACTGCTTATGGAAAGGGAAACAATCAGTCTGCGGGCACACAATATTCTAGATCAATGAGGTGATGTTCCATAGCCTTGAGCTTGCAAGTTACTAGAGCAAGGCCCGAGTCTCTGCGGCAGTGAATTCATGCTCGATAAGCCACCATGATCTCATTCGTGAGCCAATGCATGATGTACCATGACGCCATGATAAAGCCTTCAGACAAGTGCAGCACGCACCATACCAGCTTGAATAGAGGTAATAGTGACAGATATGAAGTTTTCTCGCTTGCTCTCAAGACGAGACCCAAAAACTTGGGCTATCTGAATCGTTCGGAGACTTGTGATTCAGTGTTCAGTAATACCATTCTAAATGCCATTGCGATGATCACGCCTTTAAGTCCACTTGCAAACATGGTCATCCCTAGTTTTTTATCATTACCCGTGCTGTCTTTCGGCTGCGCATCATCAAATTAATTTCAGACCAGTACCCACTCATTCCACGCGCAAAAGATGGTCAGCAACAACCGAGGCAGAGTCCGTAGGGATCCTTCTCCTTTTTCTCCATTGTATGTTGTTGAGACTCACACGACGTGTCAACTAGGACGTTACTCACCAACAATATGAAGTCCTCGTCTGCTGGTATGGGGTCTTGTCTGGTTTATGACCCGGTCTCCCTAGACTAGTAATCCCTTCTACGCTTGGAATCATTGGAACTGGTGAAGCAAGCTTGCCTCTAGTAGACAGATCATCGATACGTGGGGTGTTGACAACTTCAACGTCGTCGGGCAGCCCTTGTAGCTATTCGTTAACAACAGCTATTAAATCCAAATAGAGTTTACAGAGAGTGTTTCCGACAGTCTTGAGCTTGGACTGAAAGCTTTTAGATCCAGTCTCATCAGGCGACGCCTTAACAAACTTGTCCAGCTCCTCATAGTGTTAATTGACTGGTTGTTCTCGGCTTATCTTGCTAGTCTTGCAAGCGATCTCGTCAGCAGTAGCATTCTCTGAGGTTCCTGAAGAATCGAGATATGGCCATAGATCTCACCCGATCATTATTCTTCTCGTATTATGGATAGAGCTGTCAATGTCTGCCCTGACAGCCTGTATCAGCATGTATATTTCGCTTGTTGAACAAGTTTTAGGCAGTTAACGGTGGATATATGACAACAGCACGACTAGTGATGGAAATTATACTCCAGACATCCCTTATATCCTCCTAGAAGCAGTATTGGCCTGGTAAGAAGAACACTAAAGTAGCCTCGTGCTAGGTTCCTCAACTACAGAATCGTTACCCCTACTCAGGGCCCAATTTCAGTAAATTCTTCTCCGTCAGACCGATGTCTGCTCCAGACTGTGTATGCCCATCCCTAGTTCCCGTTCTTCTCATCGGGATCCTGGTTAGCTTTCTGTTGATCAAATTTGATGCAGGCTAAAGCCAATGACGCCATCCAACCTCTCCCATTCCTTATCACAATCAATGAACTCGTCTGTATCAGGACCTTCGAACTTCCCCCTTTCAAAGATCCGAGGGCAAATATCGTAGCCCATTCCCCACTGTCCTTGACTACTTCATTGATCATGGCTTCAGATGCTTTATAATCCAATTATTGCTCTCACCACTCACTCATGAGCTTGAAGTCTGGAACTCCCACCCGACCAATCCGCCCTGTGCCTATGGGAGAGCTAAGAAAGCAAGATTCAGACACGGTAGCTAGCAAACGGCATCTCAACATGGTCAGATTTCGAGGCCCGGCTTTGAAGTAGAAGCGCCAGGACTTAAGTAGCAAGAAGATAATCTATCATGAAGTCCTTGCCACATTTCTTGCCGTGTAGCCGATATTAGAAGACAAATCAAATATTGGCAATTGAGCTACGGCGAGTAAGGCCCAAGAATCTAGTTAGTCAGGAGGTTGGTTGTAATGTCGAGGAGGAATCTCAGGTTCAAAGTTACCAAGAATTCAGCTCTAAACGAGAGGATAACACCGCTACTGAGTGATCATCGTGATACTGAGTCCCATTTTGGTATGTTTCTTCTTGCTACTAGTAAATGGTGCTCGATAAGGAGTTAACTTTAGATACAGCTATGGAAACTGCTTTCACGAATATTTGCGTCTATTTTAGGAGAGAGAGGCGTGTCTATGGCTAGGTAGGACACAATGAGGAGCCAATATGTCTTTGCACTTGCCTAGAGCATGTCTCCCTTTTTCTGACTGCATACTAATGACTATTTCTTCAGCGAAGTATTCTATCACTTTAGTTTAGCCCTGGTTCTGGAAGAAATAAGTTCCGAGTGATAAATCGCAATTCAATCCTGTCTAAAATAAAATCTGTACTATCTTGTGATAGCTACCTTGTCGAAGTTACCTAAGAAAGTAACTTGACAGCAGAGCGAAGCACGCAAGTTAGGTCAATCGTTTCTCCAGAAAGCAGCGTGTATGTTGGAAAGGATTGGGCTCTTCAGTAATTGAGTGTGGCATTGCCTGTGACATGCGGATACCACAACCTATATATAGCAGGCTATAAATAACTACTTATGTGACATCTTGCAACTCTATATAAAACATAGCTAGAAATACAAAATCAGGTATCTGTTTAACCCCACTTGATATTCCTCTTTGACATTTCCTGAAAGGGCTATTAACCTTTTTCTCGATATGCCTAAGATACCTATGCCCGAGTTGCATTTGAATATAGGTCTGAGAGCCTATATGGAAATCCATAGTATATAGAATGTCGCGTTCTATGCCCACTCGCGTTCTATGGATACTTACGCTCTATAAGAATCTACGCTCCATAGAAATCAAAATTCCATGGAAATTCGCGTGATATATAAAACGATGCTTAGCAATCCACCTTGACGACTTCCTCAACGAGAAGATGGCAATGACTTAGCATAAAAATTCCAGTCTCGATCTTAGCTACAACCTCGCCTATTCAGACAGCCCAGAACTATCGCGCTCATAGCCATTTACACAATTTGGACAACAGCGCCCTGATTCAATTGGTTGAGTTCCGATCATGGCTGCAATATGTCACCATCCATCACGCGATCGCTTGAACGATCAACAAATTTGACAAACCTAGGGGTTATTTCATTGAGCTTACGAATGGGCCACGTAGACCGGGATCTCAACCAAATCAAGGTCGAAGGTGATTGGCGTCGCAGACTTTGAGCTTGGGGGGCATGGAGCCCACTTCCCAAAGGTTAGATCCCTCGAGAAACAGGCTTTCGCCAATGCCTCCAAGGCCTTTCGCAAGCGGATGGCCCTGGAAAGCCTGACGCGCGCATCACATCTCTTTCCAAGCTTCAGCGGCTGTGTCGCTGATGGGAAGAAGTCATTGACGATCGGCGCCCTGAGTTGAAGGTATAAACTAGAAGCATGCTGGATTTGATAAATTGATGCTCCCAAAAATCCGGAAGTACCCGAACCCGAATGTTGCTGGTAGAAACCATCGGCAAGTATATCAGAGGCTCCGAAGACTCATACTCACGAAACATTAAGAACGCCCAGTGACAATTGGAACCTCACTCAGCTATGACATCTTTAACCATAGTTACCAATAGCCGTAAATTGAACCAGTCGGTGTCGGGTATAAATGCGTCTATGTTGATGTTGACGTATTATATCGTGGAATTCGCTGATATCACAACGTGATCAATACAATGACGAACTCTCCCGGGCGGAGGTTAATACCGGGGATACATGTGAAAGAAGTCAACTAATGTCCTTGTCAGCAGAATGCAAGTTGAAGTTCCTGGTTTTCTTAAATGCGAAATTTTTGGTTTGCTTTCCCTCGACAATACTTACGGGTTACATCCTGAGTAAAATTTCTATCTCGCAAATTCGCTCTCGGGATAGCATCTTAAGATAACTCTTCATATAGGATATATAGTAAAAGAAAGATATCCTAGTAAAGTAATTATTCAGCAGTATCCTGCGCAAAAGTCTGGTCCATCCTCATGTTTTTCATATCGATCACATTTGCTTTCCATGTTGTGGATTTTCAGTTTTCCGCCTTACATGATCTCGGCTATTTCACTTATTTCTCCTTCGCTATTCCGGTTTCATACCTCCGGTTTCCCATTCCAATCTTTTCCCCATCTTTTTCCTTAATTATTTTCACGGATTTTCACCTCATGCTTTCCCGTTTTCCCTGTTTCGTCTTATCGGGCTCTATCCTAAATTGTCTTTGAGTTGGACTACCCTGGACCAAAATTTCTGGTATCGCGATAAGATACCCAGACCTTCAGATCAACTGAAATGTGGATCAGGTGGCCACTGTCATATCGGATTATCCTTCCCGTCTGCACCTAGCCAAACTCGGCAAAGACATTTCACCTCCGGGTTAAATCCGAAAGAATCGATTCCCTCGTCTGTTAAACTTGATTAGGGCAGAACATACAAGTCTATAGCTTCGAAAATAACGCTATGAGACATCCAGCGCCACAGAATTAGAGGAAGTAGCTACAGGTAATTTCTTGAATGAGATAATTCGACCAATACACATCAGTCAAGAGAAATGAACTTAGAATGAAGCTCCCACTCCGATGAGATTTTCCGTCTTGAGATATCCTTGAACTCCACTGAAGTTACTGGGCCAATAAAGCACCTTCAGATAGCCCATCAACAAAAGCTACATTCCAATATCTATCACAACCTTATTAAGGTCTTGTTAGTAAACATGGCAAGAATATGAATATTCAAGTGCTTGACCCTAAATGTGGCGAATTGTGGGTGATCTTGTCGTGTTATCCTACTTGAGACTCTTTCCACCGACAGCCTAGCTAGACACGAGGATGGCGACCACCCTTGAATGCAGTTTGTGATCGACGATCTTAGTCTCAGCCCATGAGCACCGCATACCCATGAGCAATTCTATCAAGAATGAAATGGTAGGACCAAACTTTTTAACGGCCCCGTCACGAGGCTAGACTGTTTTGAGAACGACATATCTAACTTTACACAAACGTTCAGCAACTATCAATTTGTTCGGTGTGGCGTCTTCTATGGTTGGGGTAACAGTCAACCCGCACACTACCCCAACCTAAGCCAAAACGCGGCTGGCAAATGGTGGCGAGAGCAGGACTGCTATATTTTCTATGGGCGTTAAATGAGGTTTAAGGCCCTACCTTTATTCTTTGCAAAGATCGCGCTTGAAGGGAGGCCAGTACAACTATCTTTTTGAATGCGTTCTTAATTTCATCTGGGAAAACAAACCAGTCTCTGAATTAATGAGACGTATGGTTATATAAGAGGGTAAGTGAACTTTATATATTGCTTTTTGTGGTTGATCATCTACTGATAATGTTCAAGTCTTCTGTTTCAACTGAATCTCTATCCAGGTTGCTGGTCGAAAGATGCTAATGACCAAACTTGGATAAAAACCATTAAGGTATAGTCTTCCTAGAGCTACAATGTCCAGCTTTCTTAGAGACCTCTCGGACGCAATTTCACTATCGGCCGTAGCAATTTGGTCAGAAGCCACCGGCTTTAAGGTATTTGGACTGGAGATAATACTTCGACATGGGAATTGCTTGATATCCCGGTGGCTCAAGTTCTAGCCCCTGGTGAGCCCGGAATTGCTATCTCAGGTCAGGATTGTTCTGGGTTCGAATTCATCCACAATGGGCATGACTTTGTCATTCCTGAGCTTGTTATCTGTTGGTACTGCACGTATTTTCTACCTCCCTGGTCTAGGTATGGCATGGATCTCTTTTCCAAAACTTCAATATAAATTCATACCCTATTTTCGGAAATATCGTTGAATTTACCTATTGACAGAGCTATAGTGAGTTGGTTGATTCCCCTCACTCGAAATTACGACAATTTTGCGCACATTGATCACCACTGACGAGTTCAACCGAAGGCTGCTCTGTGTGGACATTATCCTACTCTATGAACTCACAATTATAATTTCCTGGCAAGCAATATAGAACCAAAGTATATTTGGAAATCATACATATTCAGGAACAATCTGCTGGTTGCATCAGCCATGGTACTCCATTTCGAGCGACAGTCCCATAGCCTCTACCTACCGCACCCTGATAAGCTGAACGGTATGGGCTTGCGTCCTCATGAGGTCTTCTGTGCACCTTTACTGCTTTTTATTGAAGGTGGCCTTAGGTTCAAATACAACTGAATGATGGGTGATTAGGAATCCCTGATTACATGTATCACTACCATGCACATCCGTGAACGTAAGAGATGGCGTTTACTTGACAAAAGGGCGAGCGGCTAAAACTGAAAAGGTGGTATCATTCCCAAAGTCGAGGTTCGAGACGACATTATCAACAGTTCGGTTACAAAACGGCTCCACACCACAGTACTCTGTATGCTTATGCCATAGAATATATCACAAGTGTCAATTTGGTATGTGATACCACGTATTTATTGAGCGTTTCACAGGAACTCACTATGAGATAGCGCCACCACTATTGACCACACAGAAAGCCACTTGAGTTGGTCCTGAAACGCAATTTGATAGACCACCATGACTGCCCTAAAAGGCTCGGGTGTTCTTTTCATCCGAAGCCTGACCATCAAGTCTACCTCTGACGGCTATGACAACTTCGGTGGAAATATAGACAAGACCTATCCTGTGGTTTTCTGGCACAATCCATCATGCAATCTGGGCACAGCCAAGGTGGACTCCATAGAATCTACGGTTTCCTGGAAGACAAAACACAGGTCGCGGGCTACGATAGCTACCTGACCTATCGCCGATATTCATATCGAATATGGAGTCGCCTCCGAAATGACACACAGCAGGGCGCGCTGATCTATGTCAAGTAAGATTGCACTGGGGTCAGCGTGAAGACTTATCTGGCTAAGCGTTATCCGCTCCTGATGATTTCATTGAGCTTAACATAAATTCCGCTTTGTACTATCGCTTCATATCACTCTGTAGTTGAAAACTTACTAAACTTGGTTAAATAGAAAATGAAGTAGTTGTATTGCCACAGTTCTGCGATCTGTTCCTTCTGTGCTTCCGCACTCCAACTTCTAGTAGACTAGATCTGCTCAACTGCGCCATTACCGCACCTTCAGCATCGTGTCACTAGTAGCCCAGGGTTATGCAGGTTGACAGGTGAGGTGTCTTGTAAGCGGAAATAATATACCGCGTCGTATGGTGTACTGGAAAAACAAGGCCGTTGTGCTGATAGCGGGTTGTCATCCTAGACCGGGCGATGGAAGCATTGCAGCCTTACTTTCCGGCGCATGATGCAGCACTTGTCTCAGACAGGGGTGTCGGAGGTGTTGCGTTTTGGCCAATTGCCATCAGTCGGAGTAAAGCAAGGGAGACACGCAACAACGTGGAGCACCCGTGAGAAGACGATGAAGGCTAAAGGCAGATGAGTGATTGGTGTTACTTCATCGTGGTGAGATATGTCTCAGGTCCTTAAGAATCTTGTCGAAGTTGAGTGTGATATCAATAGCCTATAGGATAAATCGAGGGGCTGGACAATTTCCTCGCCGATGCAGTCATATTGAACGTGATAAACAGAATTTCGGAATGCACTACAGATTACTCGTATCCGGGGCTACAAATACCCCGTGGCATCATGATCCTGCATCCAAAGGGATATATATCTGAAAACTAGAAGTCAGGTTTGTGGTTATCTGATGTCTCCCAGATCTAAACCCTGTTTCAACTCACTCGGTATTTACCTCGACACGTCTTCATGTTGCCTATCAGAACGATCAACGTCTCCCTTGCTTACTGGTTCTCACGCTAGACCAAAAGGTAGGTATCTCGACATGACCACTGAGCTGATAGCCTGAAAATAATGGGTGGCAGGGTTGATATCCGAGACATTTCTAACCCCGCAATCATCAAATAACGAATGGTTTTCGCTTGATGATGACCTCGAATGTGGTTGGCGCAAAGCTCATTATGAGAAACAGAAGAAGTGAGACAACTGTACGTTCAAGTACTTAATAAGGCTCCTGATAGTGACATTTGCGGAAGAGTTTCCGACCAAGTACAAATAATGACTTTCATCCGGTTATTTTTTTACTTGGCACAAAAACCGCAGTCATCTCCATCCTTGTCATCACATATTATTCCCATCCTTCTAAATTCTCAACTTCCGCCCGTCTGGCTGCATCTCGCGCATTTCCAAACCACGATGAAGTCTTTCAGCCCAGCACCTTTACCGATGTCTTCTCAGCATCTCATCTCTAACCCCCTTTCCGGACTTTCCCACGAAGCTTTTAGCTCGAATGTTATGGGATATACATTCGTCTCATGGCCACCGCAGCCAATGAGCGTCCCTGAACATCTCTTTATCACGTGTATCCGTTGCGGCAGATCAAAACCGGCGGGGGATTTCAACTACAAGCTTCCAGCTCGCGACACAACTACAAAATGCTCAAAGTGTCGGCTGGTAAGAATCATTTCAGTTGTACCTGAAATTATCCTAATTTGACCAGATACCAGGAGAGTTCCATCCCGCTACTTTCATACTCACGCGAGACATCGAAGCTGCGTCTTCTTTGCCATCACGAGGGACCAAACGGTCTAGGGAACTGGAACCCACATGCGGCCGCAACTACACAGTAACTCAGCCTGTTGAGGACACCGCAGGCAATATGTCCTACCCTCATGTCATGAATGCTCAAGAAAACCTTACTATGAGTACTGTCGGCTGGTGTGAAAGTGCTTCCCCGTTTTTCTTGTTTGGTAAGCCCATGTCGAGTTGGAGGTTCCAGTCCCCAATCGACTATCAGTTGCCCGGTCTGGAGTCTCGTGTTGAGTAAAGACGTTTTGCGCAAGGCTAGACTCTTGGCACACTCGAGTAAAGCTGAGTCTGTAGGGAAAGGTGGATTTCGAGTGTCTGTCGACACGTTATATAGGAGCTATTGGTATTAGGTTCAATTAGAGGAGTTGTACTTGAGATGTAGTGTATGATCTGGTCAGTCACTTGCTTGTCTATTGCTAACCCGCCATCACACTCTTGCATTGCGATTATGCTATTTTGCCTTTTGTCCTTTGCTTCCCACCGCTGCTGATGATACTTGAACACAGACAGTGACAACTAATCCAAGTACAATGTACTCCATGTTAGATTGAGTGTGTCGTGTCAGCTTTGCAGAACTCTCTTCATCACTTATAGTAGGCTCTAAAACAACTGGAAGAATATTCTCTTCATTACCCTAGCCGTTGCTAACGTGCCCTCAATGAAGCCAGCATCTCAGCGTTTGACAAATCACGTAGCCAGCGTCCCTCCTTATTTCAAGCATATCCAATAAAGTTTCGACATCAATATTCCTAGTTATTTGCTTAAGAATCAACGAGACAATAGCAAGTCATCGCGTCATCGCCTTTCTTTGCATTGGCCCATCATCGCTACATGACCAACACGCAAACAAAGTTGTACAATCACATAGGTAGCATACGTGCTTTACCTCATTGATTGAATGCGTGTGGGATCCACTACCCGCCTGCCTAGAATGATGCATCCCTCCGACGCCAAGATCCCAACTGCATCAACTCTGACACGGACGACAACCTTTGCCTAAGATGATTTGGTACCCTATTCCCAACATGTCCAGCGTATTTCCCCCACTTGAGTAAGTCTACCACCTGCTTTTCGTTTACGCCTCGACAGCCCGGATGCCATTACCACTACCCGATGTTTGAGACATTGGGCGTGCCAGATGGGCTTGACCGGGTCACGTTACGACAGTGGCTGGTCACTACATATTGAATGGCACGTAATCAGGCTCCCAGAAAGAGAGTAGAAATGGACTAGAGAGGTAAAACTGGTCTTCCTAGCGCAACAGCGCTTAACTTCCATCCTAGGCTTTTTGATAGACCACCAGCATCTTTTGATAATCAATGAACAAGAACTAGAAATTTTGAAGCAAGCAGAAGGGAGAGGTTCCGTCCCTTGCGTCAAAGATCCACTCCCTAGAAAGCCTTTACTTTCCGAAAGCTCAGTCTTTAATAGAGCCAAAATCCGGTCTCTCATGATCGAGTATCCCAAGCGAATCATTAACTCGTTGACAATGGCCAAGTCAGGCCAAATACTGGGAGCGTTCAACAGCGCAACTTCTAGGAAGCACCACTGGGCTATGGACGATCTTCTCTCAGCCACTATAGATCATTCCTCTTATATTCCGGGAGACCTGACGACTCTTCAGGAAAACCTTCGTATGGAATACTTGTATATCTTGGATCAGTAAATCAGCTGAATTCTTAGTAGGCGTTTACTCCCTTAACCCCCTTTTGCGTTTGCATCTGTTCAGGCTTATTAATTCCACCGCCTGTAAGGTAGAACCATCGAAACGCACAAGTGTGAGGAGGTTCAGTGCCCCGAGTTTCTACACAGCCCCTTTCGTCCTGTAAAATGGCCCATCATATCGCTATTTTCTGTCCTGCACAGAGGAAGTCACCCAGGCTTTTCTCTTCACGCCCCAGTATATCCTGTTCTATCGGCTCCCGCGAGGAAGGTCTAGCGGCTCGCAAAAGGGCGTCAGAGTGGTGCTTGTGATAGCTCGTGCGCGTCACAGTTGAGAGGTTTCCTAGGTACACGATTGTGCAGATACTTAGAGCGCCCAGGATAACAAATCAGCCAGGCTTAAGACGAAAGACAAGCAATGTTATGGATTCGACGTCTCAACCCTGGGGATAGCTAGACACTCATGAATGCTTCTTTTTCTGGAATCACCACGAATCTGGAATATTTCGGGTAGACGGTATAGTTGCTCGGCAGGGTTAATATGACGTTCCCTACCTGTTCCAGATGGATCGCAAAATCCGCGGAGTTTGAAACACTATTGACCAACCTTGTGGATACCTTTTAGTTAGTCTTGACGCAATACGTGGAAGGTTCCTTCATGCTGCTAAATCAGACATCGAGTAGTCTTCGTTTCGATCATATATTTGACCAGCTTGCAAGAGGGACGGATGAGAGACCGGTCCTTTAGGTAAGATGGCTATTGTTGCGGTCCGGAGCACTATGCTCTTAACAAAAACCTTTTTGTATTTGCGCAACCTTCTTCTCCCTGGTAGCGTAGTCGGACATCCTGAGAGGCTCTGAAGATGTGAGGTATTTTATACCGGATGTGATGCCTCACAATAGTTCCTGGATGATTTAGCGGCTGGCTATAAGATAGAAGATGCCATTGGGGGCCGAGTCCTACATGCGAGTCAATTAGATGTAAACAAAAAACTTAGCAAACGCGTTCATAGAGGCATTGGGTTTCATATTCCAAGTCGAAATCCAGATGAGGATGGATTTCTTTACTTAAAATACTTCATCATAGTAATGAAACTTGATGAGACCTCATGTAGACTTAATACATCATCAGTGATATCTAACAAGCTTGGCCCGGAAGAGAAACAGGATATTATGAATTTTGCATTGTCTGAGTTAAGGATTAAGGCCGGATCAGGATCCGGTTAGGCACTCTAATATACAAGTAGCTATTCCTTTAGTAAGCGGCGTTAAGCGATGTATGAGGTTGAGTCCGGGTTGAAGGCTAGAATGAGATAAATCACCAGTATTTCAGGAGCAGTAGAGTCGCTGATGATGGTCAAATGATATACCGTTAATGATTTTGCGTGAAATGGAATCTTCAAATACGAACAGCTAAATAATGTCTCGTGATTCTTCGTTTTGAAAGCCGTACGGAAAGCTTGTAAAAAAATACGAATTTCTCGATACGGGGTTTTCCCGTCTATGGAAACCCCCGGCTCGCGTTACTCATGTCTAGAGTAGAGCCGGAAGTCCGGAATTTTTGTCACGCGGAAACCCACTGCGGCCATTCCGAGAGTTCGCAATGCCGCCCCTGATTCTTTCCTATTGCCGAAACCACAGCCACTCGGAATCCCGGCCGATTGAGTGAAATTAGTACGGCCTAGCCTCTAAAGGATAAGAGCCAAAGAACACTAACATATCTCAAAGACAGGCACCCCGAGCTGGTGATTCTTCCCTAAGTTTATGATATCCCTGGTATAAAGGATCTGCCTAAGAATACCGGAATTCCGAAAGAGTAGTAAGTTATTGCTAAGATGCCAAAGGTGTTCGATCCTGTCAATAGTGAATGATATACGATACTGAGTAAAAGGCTATATACTGTAGATGTTGGAGCTCCGCATATATCTATTAAATACTTGGTACTCGCGATGTTAGATTGCGGAGAGGTGGAATTCCGTTTTACGGAGTCGAGCCACTTTTTATTATAAGACCGTACTGTGATCTTAATTATAGTCAACGCTAGTACCAAACGCAGAATATTGTTTAATATAATAAGCATTTCTCACGTATGCTTAAATATAGGTATCTATTATTATATGTTTTAGCTCCTGAACCTCTATTATAACATATGATGAAGAGGGTAATACCGAAGCTTTAGAATAACGATAAGGTAGCCGAAACCTTTTACTAGAGATACCTATTCTAGACCCTAATAATAAGCTCTAAGACTGCCGTATTTCCCAGTCTAACTATAATAACTAGGAGAGCCAGGAATGTAACGGGTACTAAACTGATTTGACTATGTCCTTAACTTCGCAATCCCTGCGATATTCATTACTTTATATTACCTGCAAATAGCCAACTAGAAACTTCAACAAATATACTCATATTAAGACAAATAGTAAGCTTATGACTAATGGTAGTTTATAATATTCTGCATTTACTATACCAAGCATATCCGATGCAAGTTTCTGCGGAAATACTCAGCCTAGGTTTCCAAGTAAAGCAATAGCAAATATGAAATCCGTCATTAAAAGGCCGGAGCATGGAGTCCTGGCCTTCGTTTCGTAGAGACCTAAAGGACGATTAAGGGAGTCCTAGAAATATTACACTTGCGGAAAGCCGATAGCTTTTACTACATTGGCATTCCGACAAAGTTAATAAGTGATCTCACCTCTTGCTGCTTTAGCAGTCCGACTAACAAAATATGCTAATCCGGAATTGCTTCTAGTAATATATCGTTTTATACTTAAAGGAGATATCTATATTGGGCATTTAGAGGTCCAACTGTTGGCATGAAAAGAGTTTGTGTTTAAGTATCTCCAGTAAGAATACATATACATCTCTTTAAATAAAACGGATCATAAGAAACCGCTCCAGTTAATATTGCAATGTCAATAATTTAGGGCTTTCAAAAAGAGATTATTACATGGGCTGCTTCCCAGCAGAATCTCCCCTTTGGTACGGCATTCAAAGCAACATGAGAAAATCACAGTAAATATCCGGTCTGGCAACAGACCTGATAAACTACTATGCTGCATCTGACAAGAATAGTATAGCACCTCAGTGATCCGCAATCCGCCATTGATAGAGAATAACTAGTAATGGTACGTCTTTATTTAAATAAGTTAGAAAGTTGCTAAACTGCAATTTCATTACGGCGCAGCACATACTTCCCAGTTGTCCAAAATACTTAAATGGAATGCCAGTTCAGGGTTTCCATTTTCCCACTTCCTTCAAGTCTCAAATAATGCTCTGTGCTGATCAGAGGAAGTCTCTGTTAAGACAAGCGCCTTAGCAAAGCCAATACGTATCAATAATATTTATACTAGCCCCGTGGTCAACAGTCAAGGCGAGACCTGTGTATTCTTATAATAAAGATAAACTATAGATCCTAGAAAGAATAGATCTTTATAATAGCTTTCGAGCAGTCTAAGATATCTAGACAGGTAGAAGAGGATCTGACTAAGAGGTATCTAGATCTTCGAGCTATTTAGACTCTAATGGAAATCAACTAATATTAATTTCCGTTAATCTGTGATTCCTGAGGCTGTTTTATCGGCTTTGCAATATGGTAATAGCGTTTCTGATGCTGGAATCCTTAAACCTTAATTCGTATATTCAGCCACGGAACTGCGGCTTACATATAGGAGCGTGGGACTCTGGTAATCTCGGCAATCCTCTTTGTGGCTATGGGAATCCGTGATAGTAGTTGGCTGGAGATCCCAGCTCGGAAAGTCTCCTGCGACGACTCAACCTAGATAATCCATAAGGGAGTACCTCTCGTTTCGAGATAGAGGGATCCAGTCCTAGCTCTCGGGATCAGCGGAAATCCTCTACATTATAAGACAATGACTGGGGATTCCATTGTTGATCAAGAAGTCATAGTTGACTTTTAGTTATCAAAATGTAGCTATGGCGTTCTAAGCTAGTCTAATAGGGGCCGGTTTACTATACATATATGATATAACCCAATTTGGTCTCCTACCTGCCCTTACGCGCCTTGCCTAGTTACCTTATTGGTGTGGATACAATCGTTAGGTATCGGGAGAATACCGCGCCCTCGGAAATTGAGCACATACTTGGGAACGAGGAATGGCAGCATATTGTAAAGCCTGATCAGCGGTTTCGTGTCTCCTACATTCCGGGAAGATGCGGAATTCCACCCATTTATATTCCAGGTTTACTAGAGTCGGATATCAGTAGACAAAATAGTAACTTCAAGTAGGGAAACACGCCACGCTTAAAATGAGGATTCGCTTGTAGGTGTTTCCTTTTACCCTAAAATACCCTAATAGTCATATCCAAAACACATACTTCTCAGCTAGGGGTGAAGGTCCTGTCTTCGCGTATTTGGGACAACGAGGATGATGGAATGACGAATCTCGATTGACTTGGCGGACGCTAGAATGGGTCGGACATCAGCGTGTGGAAAGGTGTTTCTGGATATCCGTCTCTGAATTTCCGTTGGTTCGGGATTCCGTTTCTCTGGGATCCGGTGTGAGGGGGGAAACCAAGGACACTCATTTGTCAAATCTCTAAACAAAAGCCAGTAGCTCATCTCTATCTCTAAGATTTCCTAAATGTCATGCACGCACTTAAGACGTTCCGTTTCAACTGTATTACTTACTAGACTGTTGAAGAGAGATTGCATCTATATCGTTGCCGAGCTGGGTTTGCGACCAGTGATTGGCTGGGGAACCAAAAAATCATGCCATTTGACATCACGACAGAAATCTTTAGGAATCCCATCTTGTGGAGTAAATATAGTGTACCGGAGTATGCTAATCAGCTAATTGAAACGTACATAGCAGTTATAGCAAAGAGAGATCACCTTTTTGTGAAACTAGAATGGGGTATCCGCCGACGATGGGATTCCCTGGCACGCTATCAATTGAGTTGCTTTTCAGGCTTTTGACTTCCCAGCTCACGTTTCCTCTTTTGAGCTCAATGGCATCGCTAGGTTCGCAGCTACGCTTCAAAGGCATCTCAACTAACCGTCTTCCCCTCTCATAATGCAATAATGGGACATCGAGAAAAGGAAGGTCTGAGGTAACTAACTGGGTAAAATAAGGGTTAACACCTTGAATGCTGGACTACCTTGGAAACTAACTATTGTATGCAAATCCGGCTTTTGGCGACCCGACAAATGTGAACCCGCTTAATTATGAGTACGTGCCAGCTGAAACATTATTGCCTCAGACGTAGCTAACCCGGGCATGGAATCCCTGTTCTGGTCCTAGACTACTTATAGAGCAACTTGTACTTTACTAGTACCTAGAGTACGATAAAGCTCTTGAGAATGTCATTCTAATGCTTAATTCGGTATGTCAGAGCTGCATATCGCAGTATGTTATTGGAAGTGGACTTAAGGGTTGCTGCTGACCGGAAAGCCTGATCAGGATGCTATTGTTAAGTAAACGTATGGTTGGGTTTCCCTATTTGGGTTTTTGGACTTCCCGTAATCTCAATCTTTGTCGCAACTCTAGTTCTTAAGACTACAACTTTCGACGCCTACCAGAATTGAGTTATCTATATCTAGTCATATTTCATTCCCAATCGTAAAGCCGATTCTCTTGAATCTACTCACTAGTAAGAGGTCGTTGTTTAC
>JAPERM010000465.1:0-42009 GCA_030411635.1 Fusarium sp. MBC 119 | reverse complement strand
ATCTCTATTAGATAAAATATAAAGTGATAATATATCCAGTCTCTATTACATTTAGGATAGTAGCACTGACCACTCAGGATATCAACTAAGACTATATAAAACTGTCGACCTCTCCTATTGCAGTCGATATGGCAGCTAAATTTTCAACAAACGAAAAGACAACTAAACCAAGTTACACGGCCAGAGACTAGAGCTACACGAAGGCGAGCACCACCTATTTTTTGCTGTGGTTGATGTCTAGTAAGTTACGGTCGAGATCATCAAACCAGATGGACCTAGAAAGAGTGAGTAACTGGCTGCTTTCCTCGTTTTCTCGGCGAAGGACAACAAGCAAGACATGGAACAGGCTGCTGAGCCAAGCATCCTTTACCTTGCTGGAGAAGTAGAAGGGCCCCGGCAAAGGCTCTTTCTGGTTAAACGACCCCAACGATGTGATTCAAGTTGGGCTATCTGCCAGTAACCAGCTCAGCCAAGACAGATCGCAAGAAACTCAGGCAGGTTGGGTCTTCGTTCTCTGCGTCAGACATGATCAAGCTGCGCACTATCATGACAGGAGAGAAACGTATGATCTGGCTAAGAAACAAATAAGATAATGGCACTAGTATTCGAAATTTCTTCAATATTAGACATCGAATGACGCTCCCTTGATGCTGATAACGGCTTCCTCCACAATATCTACAACAGATCTTCCAACCGAGAATCGATAGTTTCCATCCATAACCTTCCAATTCTCAGTCACCTCATCAAAGAATGCAAAGTCCCGAGATTCCACAGTCATCTTGCATAACGTATAATTCCCAGCATCCAATGATACTTTACGAAATGCAACTAGCTGCTTGATCGGGTGATCCGGGTGCTTCTCGGCGTGTCCCACATACAACTGCACAGCAACACCACCACGCACACGGCCCGAATTCGCTATCGTAACCTCAATGGCAAACCTATGATCGTCAATTTTCGAAACCCGTAGTCCTGAGAACTCAAAGTTGGTATAGGAGAGGCCGAATCCAAACGGGAAGTTGACCATATCCTGGGGCAGCCGATCGAAATGCCGATATCCAACGAAGATGCCTTCTTTATAAATAGTCTTGAACTGGCCGTCAATGAAGCCACCGGGAAAGCTTTCGTAGGCTGGACAATCTTCCAGTGCTTTAGGAAAAGTGCATGTTAAATGACCTTCGGGTGTAGTGGCACCAGTCAAGATGTCAGCTATCGCATTACCGCCTTCTTGGCCGAGAAACCATGCTTGCATCAGACCACGGATCTTTCCGAGCCATGGCATTGCCACAGGTACGCCAGTTGAGTTGACGACTATGGTATTTTCATTGACACTCGCAATAGCTTCGACGAGGGCATCCTGGCTTCCATTCCTCGGGAGGCTGAAGCTGACCTGGTCTTGACCTTCTGTTTCCCAAAATGGCTCATGTCCTGTGAACACAATGGCAACATCAGAGGTCCTCGCGAGTTCGACTGCCTCAGAGAGAAGATCCTTGTCATGCTCGATTTCAGACATATAACCCGCTCGAAGGCCGATACGGCCCTTCAGAAAGCCCAGCTGGCTTGTATTATCGATGACTGGTGGCCGACAATGGAACACCAGATGATATCTCTTACCGGCCTGCAACTCGACTTTGACTTCTTCGGCATACGCTCCTCCAAAAAGAAAGCCCATGGGGTCACCCGTATTCCCATTTTGCTGACATACTGTAGTGCCATCGATCGTTAACTTGCTAGGGCCCAAACCCGCGCATGTAAAATAGTATCCAGCAGTCGCTGCTGGTTGAAGGAAACCTTCAAGTCGAACTTCTTTGTTGATATGACGAAGCGGAGGGAGTGCCGATATTTCTGATCGAGGATGTCCATGAAATGTTTCAGTCGGCGCTGAGATTCCTGGTTCAAAGATGCTGTACGTGAAACCGGCGCTTTAATCCAGACCGACGATGTTATCTTGGATGGGAGGAAGGTTCCTGAAGGTTTGTGCGCCTGTGGCAATGTGTTAGTCCAAGATGAATATTTAGTCTCGAATAAATTATCAAGGACTCACCTTTCGCAAAGCAGAGCTCTACATCGTCGCCATAGACCGAGCATAGGGCATCCCAAGGCGTGGTCTCATAATGTGCATTCACAGAAGCACTTCCTCCTCCGTGTGCAAGAGCCGTTTTTGCATATCCTAACATGGCAATTCTTTTACCTCTCATCTTGTCTTTGGACAGAGGCAAAATCTCGTTCTCGTTTTTTAACAAAACGATGCCTTTCGATCCAGCTTCTCTAATCAGTTTCCGATGACTGGGGCTATCAACAGCCCGCTCATCAGAAACTGCAGGATCCTGGAAGCATTTCAGGCGCTCTAGGAACTCTAGAATTCTTCGCACCCTCTGGTCGATGATTTCCTGCGTTAAAGTTCCATCACGGAGAGCCGAGGTAACCTGCTCGACACTTCTCCATCTGGTTTGTCCAGGCATTTCCAAATCCAAGCCCGCATTAAGCGCCTCGGCTGTAGAGTTGGTACCTCCCCAATCACTAACGACCAATCCGTCCCATCCCCATTGTTGGCGGAGGACCGTCTCTAGCAATGGACTAGAGTCTGCGTGAGTGCTGTTGATAGAGTTGTAGGAAGTCATCACGGCCCATGGGTTGCCTTCTCTTATTGCCAACTCGAAAGATTTCAAATATATTTCGCGCAAGGCTCGTTGACTGATCTCTTCGTCCACTATCAATCTGAACGTTTCCTGCTCGTTGGCTACGAAGTGTTTGATTGTAGCTGATATTCCACGCATCTGGCAGCCTCGGATTAGACAGGCCGCTAATTTTCCTGATAAGAAAGGATCTTCTGAGAAACTCTCGAAGTTACGACCGCCTAAAGGATGCCGATGAATGCAGACGGTGGGACCTAAGAGACATCGAGCACCTTTGGTTGTTGTCTCTTCAGCTAAGGCTGCTCCAATACGATATGCTAGGTCTGTATCGAAGGTTGAGGCTATAGCGCATGCGGCGGGAAAACAGGCGGCTGTCGTGCCCATCGAAAATGAGGCGCCTCGAGCACCGTCAGGGCCATCGGAGAATTTGACAGCAGGGATGCCTTTGGAAGGGATAGAGTTGGTGGTCCAAAGATCTTTGCCACTTAGGAGGAGAATCTAGGAGACAACTTGTTAGCAAGATGTGGCTGAGTTGTCGGCGGATGGCGGCAATGAACGGAGGCATGGTAGAGGAGAGGGGAAACAAGTAGAGGATAATTGTTGCTTACTTTTTCTTCTAGTGTTAGTGTAGACAAAATGCCTTCGAGGTCTATGGCAGTCATCTTTTCGAGTGCAAAACAGAATCGCGTATGAATGAGAGTTGAGGGTGTCAGTAGTGCTATGAAAGAAAATGGTATACGCTCGTGGTGTTCTTTATGGCTGGCTTACGTTTACACTAACATCTCTTCTGGATGCTAGCTGCCCTGGACATCGAGGTCGCGTTCCGGCGTCTCTAGGCCCGAAGGGTCACGGGCTCTTGGCGCATGCCAAATTCGGCGCCTTATTAGTACAGCTGGAGAAACTCCGTTAAATGAACTCGGATGTAACCTCAATGCTCCGGCCTTCGGATCCAAATTTCGGACTTTCTTTAAGCTTTTGCCCCACCCAATCAAGGTTTGCAAGCATCAGTAGTCTTCAAATTATCGGGTCTAGATCATCACTAGCGAAGGCGCCTAACCAAATATTTTGGTTCTACGAGGTTCGAGTGAATCTCAAGTTGAGCCCAGTCACTGCTTGCAATTCTATGGTAGACTGTAACACCAAGCTTGACAATTATCAAGTAGCACTCAAGGTTACAGGCTAAAGGAAGAACATTGCGTATCTAGATTTACAACGTATAGCACCACATTTCTCATTCCACTCCCATGTTCCCATTGGTACTGGGACCTGTCAACAAGTCTAAAAAGTTGATGGAACCGTCATCTAGATCAAGCATCAGATCGTCCAAGGCAAACAAGTTTGAGAAATTATCGCCTTCCCCAATAACAGGCCTGATACCAGTCCATGGCGTAGGCGCACGCGCGTCGTATTCTGTGGCCGCAGTATCATGCCGGCTTCCAGAACTCGTATACTCAAATCCAGTACAATTTCCCGAATCAGTGCTGTCATGAGTTGTAGTCCATGAGGAGCTTTTCGAACTGGCCGACAGTTTATCCTTGACCCTCTGTGTTATCTGAACAAACAGATTTAGGACCCATCCGCTAACGGGCCAGGAATCTTGCAGACAGGTGAGTCCAAGCATGCATATCCTGGCGCGATTCTCGGCAAGCGCGCGAGTTATCGAGTTGGATGTGCACAAAGAGAAGACGTGCATCGACAGAGAATTGAAGAGCGCAGGAATGCTATGGATAACATTAGCGCGTGCGACAAGAACACAACATGACCTCTTACGTATGGATTTGGCAGAGGCGCACAGCTGACGACGAAAGGATATCCTCCATAATGCGAGTCGCCTCATTGGCGGCGTCTGTTGCCTTCCTGCGGTTTCCCCAGACCTGCGTACCAGAACCATCACTGTTGCATGGAGGGCGACACAAAAGGATTGTAGCAAATCTGTCAAGTCATGTAATTAGTTTTGTGTATGAGCACTTTGGCTGGACAATTGTATCCTACATATAGGCCATAGATAACATTGCGCTCCACAGGCCCCGGCCACTCTGCTCATCAAACCCGCGGTAGTGTAAGACGGGTGGGATCTGGGATTGGAAATCCTCCAAGCTCTTTTCGCAAGCTATCTTTTGGGCAAAATTGTGGGTTGCACGGACCGCATACCTGGAGGTTATGATATCGCTGACTATCCATGCATTGTTGGGAGCATTCTTGCAGAGAGGATGTCGTAGATGCTTACAAATAATAGAGAGTTTAGCCATTTGGCAAAAATATTGTGCCTTTTCGCCTTCAATTTGTTCATTTTTCTTTGGAGCAAAGTCGAACACTTCCAAGTCTTCGGGCTGAGGTAGCTCAATATCGCAATCGAGACATGAGAAATGCTGTGGTCGACCAATTGATCCACTTGTTAACGAGTCCCTAATCTTTGCAGCAATTATTGTTAGCCACCACGATGTCATGAATGATAGGACAAACGGGGGCATTCACCTGAATACACCACCAAACGCGTTTCCACTGCTTTTTCTGTTCTTGAGTCATGCGGGATCTTGCAGTCCTAGTATTCGAGTTTAGTTATCTTCGAGAACGAGCGCGAAGAAAAGCCGACTCACGATCGATGCATCCCCAGACTTTGGGCAAGGCTGACGGCGATCCCGAGCCAGTGCCAGGAATCTTTTTGGTCATTGGATCCCTCCCACCAAAAGCTCATGAGAAAGACTGCAATGATAGTGTTGACCTTGTCTGGGTCCGTATCTGCGTCGTAAAGTATCTTAGCCTGGCGATAGAATATTTCGCGGGCTTCATGGCGAGTTGCAAATCCCAAAGGGGTTAGATCAGAGACGTCGCACATTGTGGCGGCGACCAACAACATAGCGTTGAGAACTAAGAGGGACATTTCGTTCCGTGAGCATTGCCGCTGGAATTCCTTTTGGGTCACTAGAGGAAAGCTGGGATGGAACCACGAGAAGTACGTGCCTAGGAGCTTCTCTAGGGCTTCTGAATCAAGTGAGTAGAATACACCTTTTTCCCTGAGCAGCTGTTCCTGTACCACGACGATGTTACAACGGCCATGGTTGGAAGGGTCGAAGCCGGGATTAATAGGGAAATAGAGACGATTGGGATGTTTTGGCTTGTCACTCAAAAATGGGGCGAGGATGTCGTTGACGACGTAGTTGAGGCTGAACGACTCTCCAATGTAAAATGTGCTGACGGCGTCGTGAATAGGCTGCTGGCTGGAGTGGATCGCTTGGTCGGCGATGTGAAGGTAGAGCATGGTATTAGAATCCTGTGGGACTCGACACTCCAATGGTGGCGAGCCTGTTAGTAGCGATTGTCCCGCTCCCCAGTCGCTCGGCTCGACCTCATGCTCCTTGAGTACATTGTCCTCATTCGGCTTTTCATTTGTCGAAGGGTGCTGATTACGGCCTCTTGGCGGATGAAGCAGCCGGCGGGGATACCTGCCAATGCCAGTCAGTATTGTCTCAGCTGAGTCCCCAGTGCCCTAGTGACTTACTTTCCGCGTTGCGAGTTGATGAGAACGCAAGGGCTTCGCGCTAAGATGCAGCGATGGCAGGGGAGGCCGTGGGCAGCAGAGCACTTAATCTTCTTGGAGTTGCAGCGACGGCACGCTACCCTTGAGATCTCCGGACGGCCCTCTCGGGCGATGGGATCTTCTGGGGCTGAGGGGTCCATGGTGCGATTTACTCTCGAATTGTGAGCTTCGGCGTCTTGGGGTTTTAATACCGTTGTGGCGCAATGGAGATACTCCGAGGAACCCACCAAAAACCCACCAAATATTGGCACACTCTGACAATCCGGCACCAATCGGAAGCTAATCATTAGGGCGAACTGAGGGCCGGAGTAAAACATGCAGTAGTTAGTCTTAAGGAGTGACTAGTCAAAATCCTTCACGAAACACGAAGCGAGCATCGCTAATAATCGAATGTTGATTGATCACTTGCCAAGAACGATCCGTTCATTGCTGCATTCTCTATACAAGCGCACTCAGCCACCTTCACCATGAACACTGAGTTCGATTGTGGGAAATGCTCCCCTCTGTCATTGTACTAATTTTTTGTTACATGGAAACAATACAGATCTTTGCACGGAGAAGAGCGCGTATGTGATAAATTACCCTTCCCTCTCTTCCCATATCAGCTTGAGTTCATGCTAAAAGGCATGTTAGTATGTCAACACTGAACAAACAGCTACCCTTCAATGCACAACTTACTTGATGAGTATTGTCTTGGGCTCAGTGAATCCCCGTAAGGCCTGTAGATAGATGTGAGTACAGCGAATCCGTAGTGGCGTTTCAAAAGCTTCACTTACATATTCTCACTTACATATTCTCCAAATTCGCGTCCAATACCAGAAGGCTTCTTGCCTCCAAATGGTGCCTGAATGCTCATCTATGCAACGTTAACACATAGAGTATGTTGGGATGGCGTTTGACTCACCAAGCTCACACAATTTATTCCAACTACTCCAGACTCGACTAGGTTAGAGACGCGGAGGGCGCGACTAATATCTCGTGTGAAGACGCCCGCCATGAGGCCATATTCCGTGTCGTTGGCCTTAGTTAAAACCTCCTCTTCGGTCTCAAAGCTCTTGACAACAGAAACAGGACCAAACACCTCTTTCTTATATATCTCAGCATCGGGTTTGGGGTTGACAAATACTGTCGGAGCTATGAAGCAGCCGGTCGTGCCCAATTGATAGCCGCCGACCACCAATTCTGCCTCCGTCTTTGCCAGCTCGATCATTTCGTGCACTCTCTCGAAGGCTGCCTTGTCCACCAATGGGCCATATCGAGTTTTTGCGTCTTGAGGATCACCCATTTCGAGAGCTGCAGCTTCCATACTCTTAACATACCTGAGGAGGAAAGTATCAAGGATGGAATGGTGCACGTAAACACGAGATGCGGCGACGCAGACTTGACCAGACCGTGCCATAATACCGTTCACCGCCCTAAAAAAGATGCTAAGTTAATTATGTTTCTTCGGCAATCGGTCAAGATAAATACTCACCACGTCACAGCATTGTCGATATCTGCGTCCTCGAATACAATCATCGGACTCTTACCCCCTGTGAGACCTCGTCAGACCACCCAGCATTCCGAGAGGGGATAACAATGGAACAACATGATGCCACCACCGTTCATCATCAACATACCTAGCTCCAGTGTTACCCGTTTCAAGTTACTCTCCGCTGCAGCAACCTGTAACTTCTTGCCCGTCGCTACGGAGCCGGTAAAGCTGATCTATGACTCGTTAATCCCGCCGAATTTGAAAACCGTAGATATATCATATACAAACCTTTCGTATTTTCATATGCTTTGCCAGCAGTTCTCCTGTTTTTCCGTCGCCTGGCAAAACCTGTAAAACTCCAGGAGGTATACCTGCCTTCTCGAACAGCGGCGCGACGGCCAGTGAGCCCAAGGGACTTTTTTCGGAAGGCTTCACGATGAGGACGTTTCCCGATGCTAGACATGGAGCAGCTTTGATAAAAAGAGATGCTACTGGGGAGTTGTAAGGGTTAATAGCAGCACAAACCCTGTTGTGTACTGGTAAGTATGAAGATCGGACATGAATAAGGTCGCTTACCCAAGAGGCTCATGTCGCACCAACTTCACTATCCCGTCATCAGGGGGGAAATAATCTCCTTTATGTTTATCTGCCCAACCCGCTAGAATAGATAGATGCTGGTCAGAGAATTGCATTTCCACCTCGGAAGAATAGGTCACGACGCACCATAGTATAGAAGACAGTTCTTGATGTATGATTTCTCCCTTGTCGGGATAAGGGACACCGGATTTCCTGTAGTCAAGGAATCAAGCTGAAGAATCTCTGGTAGCTTCTCATCCAGAAGATCTGCCAAGCGCCGAAGACATTCAGCCCGCTGAGCAGAGCTGAAGGACGCCCACGGTCCTCTGAAAGCGCTCTCTGCGTGTTCAACGGCTTTGTCCACGTCCGCTTTGTTGGATATTGGAATGTTTTGGGCAATCAGTTCATCATTCTTCGGGTTGATGAGGGTTAAAGTATCTTGACTCTCTGAGGGAACGTATTGGCCGTTCAGATAGATTTTGTCCCAAGTGACTGGGATGAAAGAAGCGTTCAACGACATGATGACTTGTGGAACGATGTGCCCCTGCTTCTGAGGACTATGCGAAAAGAGCTACCATTACGTAGACTTTTATCAAGCTGTCTAAATTTCCAACTTGTTTGTCTTGGTAATCATAGCGCGGCATGTAGACACCACTTCGGACTTGCCAGACCGAGAGACGCCGAAGAGGCCGACGATTTCGGTGACTTGGAGAAACCGAGGTGGGGTAGCCAACGTGGACTGTGAACTTTATGGTACCCGCTAGAACCTCATCTAAGATGCGCGATAAGAAACAGCGATACAAAAGCTTCTCTTGCTCGCTAGGAAAGACTTTAATAAAAGTCGAGATAGACAATGATAATACCACCAATTTCCATCATAGACTTTTATCTCCTTGCACTTGAAACCCAGAAACCATCACCATGTCTATGAAAGCAGTTGTGTTCCGCGGCCCCTACGATTGCGCTGTGGAGCTACGGCCCAAGCCACGCATTGTTCACAAGACCGACGCCATTGTCCGCGTCAAGCTTGCAGGTATCTGTGGCAGGTGAGTGTTCCCCACCCAGGATACGCACAGGATATGGCTAAAAAGAGGCATGCAGTGAGCTACACATGTATCGCGGTCATCAAAAGACAAAAACAGACCATATTATGGTAATAATCCTGCAAAACTCCTTGGTGGACGATAATTGATTAGTCAATCGTAGGGGCATGAGTTTGTCGGGTTTATTGAGGAAGTAGGGTCCGAGGTTTCCCTATTCCGACCCGGAGACGAAGTAGTCTCTATCTTCTCAGCTGTGGTAGGAGAAACCCTTTGAAACTGAAAGTCTCTCACTAACGAAACACCACAGTATGAAGTGTTGGTATTGTCGCCGAGGCCTTACCAATCGTTGTGTAGAAGGCGCCGCATTTGGTACTCAGCTCCTTGCTGGAGGTCAGGCCGAATATGTCAGAGTGCCTTTTGCCGACGGCACCCTTCAAAAGGTCCCTGCCTATCTGGACAAGTCGCTATTGGTCATGATGTGCGACATCTTCCCGACAGGATATTACGGAGCTTGTCGTGTGATTGAAGGGCTCTTGTCCCAATCCGTGTCGCCGCTAACGAGTCTCCAGAATGGCAATGCCGTGGAGGCTAGCCAGGTTCTGAAGGAGGCCGTTGTTGTGTGTCTAGGCTGTGGCCCTGTGGGAATTTGTGCCATTGCCACGGCCAAATCAAAAGGGATCGGCACCGTATTTGCTGTTGATAGCGTCGAAGACAGACTTAGCGAAGCGGCAGCATTCGGTGCCATTCCACTGAACTTGGCAAATGGCGATATCCTCAACAAGGTAATGGATGCATCTCAAAACCACGGGGCCGACGGTGTCATCGAGGTGGTAGGGAACCAAGCCGCTCTGGAGACTGCTCTGAAGTTGCTCCGTCCATGCGGTATTCTGTCATCGGTAGGATTCCATCAAAACGAATTGCCCTTCACAGGTCTCGATTGTTATCAGAAAAACGTGACGTAAGTAATTCATGCATCGAAGGAGTGACCACAAAGCTGATTTGTAAACAGGATGAACTTTGGGAGAGTGCCAGTTCGAACCGTTTTTGACGATGCTTTGGAGTGCTTGAAGGAGAACCAGGAGCTATTGCGGACTTACATCACGCATACACTTCCTATAGATGATGCCGCGCAGGGATATGCCTTGTTTGATAGTAGGAAAGCAAGGAAAGTTGTATTGGAAGTTTCCTAGGAGACTTACATTACCCACGATAGTGCCGAGGGAACTGTTTTTAGGTGTCCCTACGAGTAGAACGACAGAATCTTGATCAGTTTTGTGTTCAGGGCTGACAGTGGTAGTCAGACACAATGCAGACAGGGAAAACATAATAACTGATTTTCCATCTGTATAATTGGAAAGATAACATATAGCTTCATCTTACACGTTTCCAATGGACTTCCTGATCGTGATATCATCCAGCTCACGCATCGTAATCTTCCCGTCGGCTTCAGCTTTTATTTTGTCCAACAACTTACCTCGGAGGATATAGGTAGGTGTGCAACTCCAAGCGTGACAAAAGCTATTCATCCTCGCATCTCCGTATGGGCTTGCATCTACGTTAAGAGGGTCGTAGCACTCCCAAAACGTATCCGCACCAGCCTTGACCATCCCTCCCCAATACGATCTTAGGATGTCTAGACACTCGGAATAACAGCCTAATTTAATAAGAGCATCGCAGACGTGGTGCCATAGATATGGAGTCATGGGCTTAATAGCGTCGGGATGTGCCAAGGTTTTGAGAATGGCGTCACGAGCAGTGTCGAGTGCGAAAGCCTCGGCGAGAACTAACCAACATACAGAAGCGTAGCTGATCTGGGATTCTGGACCTGATACCACGATCCCATCAACGAGAAATTTCTGAGCTGCCTTGGTCATTTTCGCGATGGTATCATGGTGAGGAAAGTCGAGTTGCAATAACTGGGCCAACTTGGCGACGGCTTTGAGACTGAAGAGTAAGACCCCGTGAGACCCTGCAGTGGTATCAATCTGCCTATTCCAGTCAAGGAACTTCTTGTCTGGAGTTTGGCCAGGATTGAATATGTTGGTTCGAGAATCGACATGTCGTAGAGGACGCTGAAGGCATTTCAGGGTTGTCGTCCAGAGTAGTTGACCTGTCTCTGTATCCCCCGACGCTGCAACGTAGTCGTAGACGATGCTCCCGAAGAGGGCGTCATAATCTGTCAAGTAGTCCGCAGACGCTGACAAAACAGGTTTCTCAAAAAGACAAGCCGGTAAAGACCCATCTTCTCTCGCAACAGCTGCAAATTGGAAGAGACATCGCTTGACGAGGCTGAAGTCCTTGAACGTCGCGTAATTTGCTAATGCTTGGAGCCTAAGATCACCAATCCACATTCTCCGATCCCTCCGTGGACCATCTTCGAATACAGACTGCATACAGTTCCTGAGAGTAAGGATACTGATGTGGTCGATATCTTGAAGCAGTTGGTCACCGAACTTGACAGAGGTAAATTCATGACCTTGGCTGATTGCACTAACACAATCACAGGCCACGTCAGAAAAGGCGACCTTGAAGTTGCGCGAGGTATCAATAACCTGTATGCGTAGGAAACGAAAAGCATGACGCCGCCGAATCTTTACATCCTCAGGGCAGACATCGACGTTGATGATTTCGTCAGGCAGCCACGCTTTACCCAGCCATGTCTCAACGCCTTCCATTGACGTAGTAACGTCCAAGGGTGATTCTCCAAATGTGAGGCGAAGCCGGCACGGTGCATCCATGTTTGAGCCGATGCAGGAAAGACGGAAAGATAAAAAGCCAACCATGTGTATGCCAAAGTCAAGCACAAAGTCAGAGTCTCTGCCCCATGTCAACGTTGGAAGCTGGGCAATGCTGTGACTGCTAGGCTCGATACGATAGCCGAAGAAGGTATCCTGACATGGTGCAAAAGATATGAGGCGTTGCGGACATCGAGTCCAGCGATGTAATGTCGGACGGAGACTTTCTGTGAGTGACTCAAACGACGAAGAGGAGGCCTTCCCAGAAGAAGGTTCGTAAAGCTTTTGGCGCATTGTGAAATCTGCTGCAAAGATGAGACGTAGCCTCTAGAGGAAGTTGGAAAAGGAATTAGAGAATCTCCCAGAATCGAGACATCTAGTCATGCTTGTCCGAGAACTTCCCAGTGCGGAGCTGTTGAACTCGGAAGAAGCTCGCGCGATGTCGCGCCAACAACATCCGAGAATTTCAAGTATCGTCGTTAACTACCCCGAATCTAAGTCAGGTAACCAAACTCATGCATGGGACTAGGATTATTGCTTCGGCATAATCATAGGAGGGGCTGGTGCCGGAAGCAAATTCGGAGAAACCTGTACATGACTCCAGACAAGATTCGCCGAAGTCACCAATGATACTCTAGCGCCCAGGCCCTAGCAACAAACTGGAGGATTGCGGGGAGACTATCAATTTCCTGCTCCAGGTTTATGGGGAAACCCCGTCCATGCATCGAGACCGTCGTGGCGGGGAGTCCGATCCTGGAGAAGCACTCTTGGAGATGGAACCACACGTTGGAAAGGGATATATAACAACTCTCTGTTACCAAGTACGGGTATCTCTTCTTTTCTACTCATCTCATCTCAACCAATCATCACATCTTCTCATCGTCATTGACATCTCTAGCCATGACAACGAACCAGCATAAGCTCAACGAGTCCAACGCAGTCCGCAGCGTCGAGATGATTGAGAATCGCGACGAGCAGCTCGGTCGAGCCATACAACAGCAAGAGCATAATCGCACCTGGGCGCAAACTCTGCGCAAAGATCCACGCCTTCTATTTTGGATAGGCGTTATGCTCTGGACCTTGATCGTCCGAGGCTTCGAAACAGGTGCATCCGGAGCCGTTCTGAGTATCCCGACCTTTCGCAAAAGGTTTGGTGCCCCTTTGGATGGCGCTTACTTTATCGAAACGAAATGGCAGTCGGCAATCAGTGGAGGTCCTCACGCGGCTGCTATCGCTGGTGCCTGGGCTGCTTCTTTTTTCTCTGATAAATGCGGCTTCAAACCCATCATCTTGGCGGCTGCGATGCTGAACATCGTATCCGTTGGGGTCGAGTTTGGATGTCAAAGTCTTGCCATGTTTTTCACCGGAAAAATGTTGAATTTCCTGGCAGTCGGCGCTCTCCTCAACCTCTGCACCACCTACATCGCTGATATATCTCCCTTGGCTATCCGGGCTACTGCCATTGGCTTCTGCAACCTATCCCAATGTATTGGGCCCTTCATCGCGGCTGTCATGTCTAATTCAACTGCCAAGTGGAAGACAGACTGGGCCTGGAAAGCACTTATCGCTGCACAATGGGGATTTGCTGGTGTAGCCCTGGTAGGCCAAATTTTCATGCCTGAGTCCCCGATTTACCTTATCCGTAAAGGCAAGTTGGATGCAGCGGAGAAATGTCTGAACCGGCTTTACACAGACCCTAAAGACGCCAAGGGACACCTTCAGCGTATTCAACTTACCCTCCGAGAAGCAGAGCAATCGGAATCCAGATCCATTTCCTATTTGGACTGTTTCCGCGGTACCAACTTGCGTCGAACCTTGATCTCGGTTATGGTTTTTCTATCTGAGCCTATGTCGGGTCTTGGTTTTGTTGGCAGCTATGGTGCTCTTATGTACCAGTTCCTAGGCATCTCGGATGCGAAGGCTTTCGAAATCAAGGTCGGTGCGCAAGTCCTCTCCATCAGTGGCGCTACTATCGCGTTCCTTATGGCAGATTGGTGGGGTCGCCGGCCCATGTATATACTAGGCTGTACCTCATTATGCCTGTTGATGCTTTGTATGGCGATATCTGGCTCGTTCGAAACTAGGGTTGCGGTCACAGCTTCGGTTGGGTTCTATACAATGTTCAACTTCTTTTATAACGTGGGCGTGGGGTCAACTGTCTATGCACTAGCCGGCGAATTGCCTACGTCGGCTCTAAGGGCGAAAACACTCGCCATCGCCATCTCAACCTCGTCTGCATTCAACACTATGTGGTCATTTGTGGCACCCTATATCTTTAACCCGGACTATGCTAATCTCAAGGCTAAGATCGGATATATCTTTGGGGCTTTTATGCTTGTTTTCGCTGTCTTGGCTTATCTTTGCGTCCCAGAAACGCGTAGAAGGACATATGAAGAGCTGGACGAGTTGTTTGCCAAGAAGGTCCCTACCCGCCAATTCAAGAGTTTTGTCACTGTGGCTGAACAGCGAGCGGAAGAAGCTTTCGCTGCTCAAGAGAAAACAGAGGGGGTCCAGAAAGTGTAAGGACAGAAGGGGTAAGGGATTGGCATTTGATTCACCGAGACATATCTAAGACTACGCTAGTTGGAGGGAAATACTTGAGACTCTTGCTTTTATAGTTATCCAAAGATTACTGCGAAGTGTGCATTCTTTTGAGACTTTTCTTCGATTCTCATCTGTGGCTATTTATTTCCGAGTGAGATGGACAGTCGAACAATGGCGCCACAGTCAAGTCAAGGATAGAAGACAAGTTTGTGGCAATGCAAGGATATTTAGCGACTTAATGAGACCATGGTAATTGATAAAATAGTGGTCCCTTGTCAGATGGCGACGATCTTGGTCCCAGGACATCCAGTCGAAGTAGCATGCAACGGCTGAAGCGATTGGTCATCCGGGACATGAATGATTTCACACTGATTCCCTCATGGCAAAGCTACTAGCAGATCACGGAAAGCGCCCGCTCGACAATCCGGGGTAGCCAAGGCCCAAGCCCAGGTCGGCTAAGTGCATGCTTCGGCTCTTTTTCCGAGAGGAAAATCCGAGCATCCCCGCTCGCAAAGTTTCGCCGAAGAATCTCTCCTCACCATCCTGCACGAATTAATGAGAGCACATAACGTGGTATTGCTGACCATGACGGATATCGAGACTACCCAAGCGAGGTCATTGCGTAATCTCAAGGCATGCGACATTTGCCGAAGCCGGAAGATCAAGGTTTTTAATCCCTGACCCAACCCTTCCAGCTCCACAGTCGCTGACGATACCTAAACTTAAAGTGTCATTATTCCGATGGTGAGAGCAGTTGTCGAGGTTGTCTATCTGCCGGCTTTAGCTGCACTCAAGATAGACCCAGACGTAAAAGAGGCCCTGCAAAACGGTAAGCGATTCTCATGCCCAACCCCAGGGGATCAACACACTGACTGAGTATATCAAGATCTCTTCATCGACGCACGCCATGTGACGCACCGACAACAGCATTAAATGCTCAAGCATCTACTAGTCCTCTGATATCCGAGTCCTCAGCATCCCAACAAATTGAAGCATCTTTGCCCGTGTCAGAACTCGTAACTCAGATATCCTCGCCGATAACTCAAGACACGTCAGACTTTCATGGGCTGGGCTCCCGCTCGCTGATTCTGACGGTCCTTACCGACTGGGTTCGCTTTGTCTACCCTCTTGCGCCACTACTACACAAGAAGAGGTTTCTACGAAGAATACTGCATCTTGAGGACACAGGAAACCCTACATTCTGTGCTCTGGTTTTATCCACATGCGCCGTCACTGTATCGACTTTGCGGCGAAGCAGTTGGTATAATTATCCCAGCGTGACTGTCGACAAATGCATTGCCATCATTGATCAGGAGCATATGTTACCGTTTGTTTCATACACCCTGGAATGGTGTATAACGAGCTACAACGTCGCTTCAGCCTTGAATGCACTCTATGGACTCGACGATGTGCGCGTTTACAAAGCTCTTAACGACGCTATGGTAGGCGCACAATGGCTGCTGTTCCACGACAAGGAAACAAGATCACTAGGGGATCAGGAGATGCTGAAACGGCTTTACTGGTATCTCGGCATGTGGCAATTGTAATGCATTTCCGCAGACACTGATTCCTGAGAATGCTCGTTACTGACCATGTCTAGGTCGACCGAATTGCGAGGTCAAACACACCTGAAGTTTCTCCCAAGCCCACCGTTTAACCGTATACTAAAGGATTTGCGCCCCAAACCTCTATCAGATGTCGAGTTGGAGGTATGCGATACCGACATAGATGACTCACTACAGTGGCCAGAACTAGCAGCCGAATGGCTTAACGACGATGAGGAATTCGTCAGTGGTCTCAATAGTCTTGTCGATATTCTGCTAGTTTGGGAGCGTGTTAAGATAGACATGACGCATAGAGAACCGGAAGATACACTTCGGGACGGTATGGCCGATATCCAGGCAGCGTTAGATAACCTCATCCCCGAATTACGGTGGCGAGGCGGCCTGGCAAGATATCCAAAACCATCACAGGGTCACGAAGCGCAAATGGTCAACATTTTAATCACAAGCCTCTATGTGAGGTCAAATCTGCTGCAGCATCTTGGACAAGCACCCGACATCACCCACGAGAGCATTGCGAGGTGAGTTTTCTTCCTCACACACGGTCTGTCAACCCTATTCTCTGTATCTACTGACTCACATTCCAATGTAGCGACGTACTTGAAGTTCTTGATCATATACCAGAAGAGGCGCAGGAGTCCAATGGTTGTAGTTTGGTGAAGAAACTACGGGACATAGGTGCAGCGTACTTGCAAGACCTCCAGGTCACATCTGACGGACCATTGCACGTCAATAATGAATCCGCACAGCGCACAGTTAATGCGCTACTTGCGAGACTAGAAAGGTTGGATTTTAAACCAGAATAGGATTAAAAGCTGAGTTTAATACGTATGAGAAATAGTAATAAAGTATTCGGAAATGCCGATGCAAACGATGTGATGCCACTGAACGGTTTGCTTTCCACGTAATTGCTTGTCGTATGAACGGAGAACGCCGGTGGCTTTCCCCAAGAGTGTGATCTTTATTTAGGCTCAACCCCAGCCACTACGGTAGCTTGGTTTAAAGATAGTACAGTACTTACGATAATGTGCCATCTACAGTACCAATAGCAGCTAGTGAATTATCCCCAAGGAGAAATGACCTTTCTATATTAGTACAAGCTGAAGTAACGTCACAAGAGTGGATTATTGGGGTAGACAGCTGTCACTCGTGGCTGTCGATTCGAATCACTGCTAGCTGCGAGAAGTTTAGCTCAAAGCCACAAGAATTAAGACTGTTCTACAGAGGTCTTGGTCCTTCGTCATTGGCGATAGTAGTGTGTCAGCAAAACGCATACGAGTTGAGAAGCACTAAAAAGCATTTTACCGCATTGGTAACTACGCTTGGACCAAAGAAGGTATTATTTCGAGCTTTCAGTCACACAACTCCCATGATGCAGCCTCAATCGTCAGGAAAAGCTATGTCAGCCATCACGGCATGAGAGATGCAACAATGGTCAAGCCAGGAGTTTCGGTGTCCCCAGAACGATGAGAATGAAGTTTTTCATCAATCGGAAACAGTATATGAACCAGTCCACTTCTTCGCTCATGTCCACTTGAGAACACCATCAAGCATTTGAATTCATCACATCCCCGAATCTTATCCCAAACATGTCCACTGAACAGCATGCACGACCGCCACCAGCGGGAATAATGCCAGATCCTGCCATGCAGAACGCATCCGTTGCAGATACAACAGCGACTGAATGCCTATCCACAGAGCAGAAAGATGACGTTGTCTTGGCCTCACCAAAGGAGATCCAACTTCCTGAGCAACTTGGAACTGAGAAAACACGAGACTTCAAATGTTTGTTCCTTGTCTCATGACTTTTTCGAGTCTGATTCTGACTTTTCTCCAGATAACTACGCATCTACATACCGAAAGATCTTCGCCATAATCTTCATCGCTAATGCATCTGTCTTCATCGCACTTATGGCAACGTCCAATGCAATGCCTTTGTCAAGAGATGCCGCCAGCGCCGCCTCAGCCAACCTGATGGTCTGTATTCTCTTCCGACAAGAAGAGTTTGTCAATCTCTGTTACGATCTCGTCGTCCTAGCTCCTCACTCTTGGCCACTGTGGATCAGAAAACGTCTTGCCAAGGTCTTCCACTACGGAGGTTTTCACAGCGGCGCAGGAGTTGCTGCTACTTGTTGGTACTTGACCTACACCATTTTGGCGACTCAGGAGTGGGTAGAGGACAAGACGGAATCCAGATTGGTCAACATGATCACTGGCTGGGTCGTGGTTAGCATGTTCTTCGTCATCTTAATCGCTGCTTATCCCAGCATTCGAAGAAAGTTCCACGACCATTTCGAGGCTTTTCATCGCTTTGCAGGTTGGATCTCTCTACTCGCATTCTGGGTCCACAACATCGTTTCAGCCCGAGTCACGGCCCATGAGTGGAACAAGTCTATTTCTTATGCCCTGGTCCGGTCTCCCAACTTCTGGTGCATTTGTGTTACGACTTCATGCACAATCGCGTCATGGTCCCGATTGCGTCGACGTGTGGTTTACCCTGAGAAGCTCAGTGACCACGCCACACGACTTCACTTCAAGTATCGGGGTATGAAGCCATTCTATGGTCTCAAGATTAGCGACAAGCCCATGACTGAGTGGCACGCCTTTGCTACTATTCCAGATATCGAACCTGAGTCTGGCAAGATCAATGGGTTCAGTGTTGTTGTTTCCAATGCAGGAGACTTCACCAAGAAGCAAATCATGAACGCTGACGAGCGAAAGGTTTGGGTTCGTGGTGCTCCTCTTCACGGGCTGCTATACACTTCAAAGCTGTTCCGCCGAATCGTCATTGTCGCCACTGGATCAGGCATTGGACCTTGTCTTTCGCTCCTCCATGCTGATGTGACTCCACGCCGTGTCCTATGGTCTACTCGTGATCCCGAGAAGACATATGGACCAACTGTTGTCAGTGCGGTTCAGCGAGCCGACCCAAATGCTCTTATTTGGAACACCACTACTCGAGGTTATCCAGACATCGTATTAGAGACGTACAAGCTAGTGGTGGAGTCACATGCGGAGGCAGTTTACATCATCTCAAATCCCAAGGTCACTGGAAAAGTTGTGTTTGGAATGCAAACTCGGGGTATCCCTGCGTATGGCGCTATTTTTGACTCTTGATGCATTTTTAGAACAAATATTAACATACAGTCCTTAGGCAGTGCACACACAAAGCATATAGAATGACAATTAAATAGAATTCGTGCAATCAGTTTCTCATGACACTTTTACTGCGAGGATCTCCGTATTTCACCTAACAACTGCTTGTAACTCAAGCCAACCACCACCTTGATAGATTGTATGCGGTCACTAGGGATAATTTGCTGATCTCTTGCCAGGTATTCAGGCTCCATTTTTTATTAACGATAAGCTGCGTGTCGTACCATAGATAACCAATGCACGACAGTTTGTGCGTAGTACCATTGGATGGTCGTAGTGGATCATTGCCACGGGGCTACATGAGGCCTAACATAAACGCTCACTTTCACTGCTGAGAGCTGTTAAGCATCTGGTAGCTTAGCTGAGCTGACCTGGGTCCTGGTTGTTCCACCCAGCCCAACCACTAATATAATGAAACCACGCGGGTATCAGAGATTCTATGGGCCTTTAGACTCTAGAGCGCAAGTCTCATAATCTCATAATTGTAACATAGCAATCTGAAATCGCGAGATCCTGAGCTTCTATTCATATGTCCTCCAAAGCCCTCGGCTAAATCGTGGAGTCGAAGATCAGTGGGCCCCTTGACTTGGTAAAATTCCCTCCTCGGCCTAGCTCGGCTAAGCTGGGATAAACAGACGTCATCATTCTGCTGCGCGCTCATCACCACGATCTAACAGTCGTCGCTATTAGTGACCAGGCCAGCCCATATCTTATTCCTTGCTGTTCAGAGCTACTACATACAATGTCTTCCATTAGCGTTCTAACTTCCACAACTCCACCTCAGAGCTATTTTGAGACCTTCCGCCTGCGTCACGTGGATAGTCATGTGAGAGCTTTGCGAGATTGTCTATTGTGCCGCCTGCGCCCTTCTTTCATCAAGGTGGCTGGTTTAAATACTTTAACTTTAGTTTATCTTATTAATCCGGGGAGTTAGGAGTGGCAAAGGTCCGGCTTTCAGTATAACGACAACATTGCTAGATGAGTTAGTTCACAAATAATTACATGCCACTATTGTTGGGATTTCTAACCTAATACTTATCTCGGTGAGAGGTTTGTATATTTCTCGCTATGTTACCTCGGAATAAATATACACTTACCTATATTACTTTTTTAGATGTCAGTATATCTATTTTAAACGGGTTTAAAATATTAAAGACAGCATCTGGTTATTGTAGAGCTACCCTAGACCCTCAACTCGATATATATACTACTTTTACTAACATCTATTTAATAGACCTTATAGTCAAACCCTAATATGACATATTCTCATGCATATTTTCCACGTTTTTTAATCTTTCTATTCAGCAGCAGTTTCCACGTTGGTGCTAGATATGAGGGTTTCCCGGCATCCTCGGTCATCCCTGCCTGCTGAGACCAGGATAAAAGCTAGTCCGATCCCAGCATGCTAGCGTCCACAAAAGCGTGCATAGTCATGATGTCATCCAAGTTAGCTCAAACCACTTTTCTTGGCTAAGAGTCCAAGCTAATATTTCCATTCCCACGATTCACGTTTAGCTGCCTAGATGTAAAATTGTTTAATACTCGAGATTAGCGAAAGAGGGACTTATTAGGTTTAAAATATGAAGTAGGATACTGTGAATGAATGAAGAAAAAGGAACTCAAAGTATCTTGATTTCTCGACAGCCGAGTCAAAAACATAGAAAAGCTTGATAATATATAAACTAAGACAATGATTATTATATTAAAGAGACACAGCTATCTCAAGCGGTCTCCAAGTTCTGCGAATAACATGTAAATAACTTGGACCTCATTAAACTACATAGTTTATTAGCACGACTCGGCGATCTATCATCAAGATAGAAGGATGAAGATGTAATGAATGTATGGGAGACTTACCGTGTTATGATCCGTAAATACGCCAATTTGGTCAGCATGGTCCATCGTCATATTAATCCCCAAATTCCAATATATTGCCTTAATGTTGTTAAGATTAGCCGCGCTGAGCTGAGCTGTAAAACTTCCGTAGTCCACGGGTCCTGTAGTTGGGCCATCCATCGATCTGGTATTCACGATACCATCGTTTTCCTGGAAAGACTGGTGCGTAATGCCTGGCAATATGATCCCAGCTGGTATGCTGCGTCCTCCCATGGCATAGGCAGGGTAAGTAATGAGTGGGAGCATGTCTGATCGAGGTATCTGTGACCCAGGGCGAGGAACTTGAAAGTGGTAGCCCAGAGAAGGGAGATGTTGGTTCACTATATCGGTGATCCATGTCAATACTGCATGGAATGACGGGAAGACCCCTAGTGAAGTCCCAAGTCTTTGAATCGGAGCAAGAACATGTCCCCATACCCCTAGCGGATTAGAGACCCTACCCAGTGGAAATAATGCCCAGAAAGCATTGATATCTTCAGGTGTGAGGTTCTCTGTCGGGAACGGGCGAGTTGCACTGAAAGACATAGTAAAGTAGTAGATGTCTGGTGATGGTTGCGGGGCAAATATGTCGAGATCCTGTACACCCCGAACACTGTTATCGTAGAGTCCATTGTGACGGCTATTCCACCACAGAGTAACACCGGGAACAATCCTTCGACGCATTGATTGGTACGTCTCTCTTCCGGTACGGGAGAAACCCCAGTGATCGAGGTGCAGGTCGTAAATCCTTTGCGGTCTCCCTTCAAATGAGCAGGATGTGATGAAGTCTATGAGCGGGTCTAAGCCGCTTGTAGTAAGGAGATCCTACCAAGGAGTCAGATGTCGTCTAGCGTTGGCAATGTTCTGATCCACAACTTACACTCACTACGTCTGTCACGGTGGTGCCTTTGTGGGGTGTGCCTAGGGTTACCACGGATTTGATCCAGCTCTGGCGGTAAGTATTGAGAAATTGTGGTAATGTTGGATCACTCCTTCCAGACAATAGCTCGATCAGGTATCGGACAGTTGTACCTCCTTGTGAGTGACAGATAAAGTTGACATTTGTGTCAGCGCCCCACCGCCAGCCACCTGGAAAGGTCTTTCCTGGGGGAGCATAGAGTACTGCTTGGGGGGTTTTGGCATTTGAAACCAACGCTGCTGGGGCTGGATGACCGGTACCGAGCCTCAATGGTATATACGTCACACGTGCACCTGGCAGGTCAAATGTCCTGTTTAACTTAGCCTCAGAAATCTCGCGGCAGTCTGGAGGCACGTTACCCGACACTGAGTTGTTCGAAGATCTCACAAGCCCGCTCTCTATTTGATGAAATCGGGCCGATACGAACGACGATGACGATGTAGCCCAACTGAGATAGAATCACCTGGAGATCTTCGAATCCGCCGAAATAATTCACCGTTCCCAGGAGAGGCCGCCCCCAACCGCTGAACCCAGGCACTATAAACTATTTGTCAGCTGTACTGTATCTTATTCGAAGATTGTTGGAAGACTGTTACCTAAGACTATGGGGCAGTCCTTCGTGGGAGGGTCCGGGAAAATAGTTCGGAGTTGAGCAACTTCATGGCGCAAATTGCGGATAGCCTCATTTCCAGGGTCGATCGGATGCTCCATCGGGTCAATAGTCGGATCCATCTTGGAAAGACTGATGGTTCGAGGCTCGTTTAGGAAATGACGCGTAGGGCAAATTCCCTCCTCTTCGCTGACGTGCTGCTTTGCCTAAGAGGTATCAATCAAAACCGTAAGTTCGGTTCTGTATATAAGTGCAGTCTATGACTAGAATATACTGGATACTTCGATCTAGTATTTTCTTAGCTGAGTCGTAGATGGCAGGCATGACTTCGTGCCAAAGGGCTATGGCGCTCTGTTCCATCACTTGAGGATATCCTCCGATGAAGCTGGAACAAATGCCTTCTATCTAGTACTTACCGACTCAAAGAAGAAGAAGTCTTGATGAGAAAAGAGGACTGTATAAGACAAGACAATACAAATATCTCCAGGAGACTTCTGAAAAAGAATACTTTCTTGAGAATACAGCAGAGGACAAGTGGGAGGGCATGGCTTTCTCTCCCCGCAGAGAGTGTCCAGTGGCTATATATGTATCTCGGCGTTACCTTACAGGTCCATTCGTGCAATTACTGATGGCTGCTGTATGTGGCACTACCGTACTGCCACATGCTTTTGAGTCTTTTGATGGGTTATCTCCTTGAGGCCCCGGGTACCTCCAGCAGCAGAACGCCAAACCAATCAGACTGTTCAGGAAGAAACGATGCTTCTCTTTTCTGCCATGATAGAGGTACCGGAAATGCCAAATGCGGTGCGTGCTGCGAGAAGGTGGTGCGGCACGGAAGCACCCAGGGCCTCAGTGAGATTGAACTTAAACCCTTCAGCTTCTTACGCTCACTGGAAAACTGTTGGTTGAAACCTCAACGTTACGGCATGTTCCGCCGTTTGGGACCCCCACCTACAGGCATGGCAGTCTTGAATGCAAGGTTGACCCCCGCTACAAAACTCTGTTGGTAGTAATATTGAACTCTCTCTAACTCCTTACATTCAGCCTTTGTGCTACCTTCTTTCAAAACACCGTCTACCAAAGAAACTCATTCCATTACCTCCTATAAACGGCTGAATGAAGATACTTCGTCTCTAATTTGGGCTTTTGTACCCAAATGAAATCTTTGCAGACTTACCAATACATTGTCAGCCTTGTCACCGGGAGTTTAACAAGGTCGCAAATGTCTCAGCCAGCATTGGGAGGGATGGTGGTATCGTCTTTGATGGCTTAGTAAGAATTAAAGTCGCATAACCTGAAAGTCGCGAAGAATGATTTGGTTCTTTGTGGCTTTCCGAAGTCTGGCGGAGCTTGAGATCTGGGGCGCTATCATCTCGCAGTTGTGAGAAGAAAATGTTTTCTGAATTTTTGCTCCCATCTGCAGCCTGAGTACGACACTGTCAAGTTGAGAATGCAGAAAGACATCCCACTGACTGACTTGACTCTGATTTTCAATTCCAAGAGTATTCCTTGATAGTCGCATATGTGAACGCCTATGACTGCGTTTTACGCAATGCTCACATCATTGCGTATCAGTTGGCTTCTCAGCTATGCAGCTTACTAGAAATTGTTACGTTAAACTGAGCCTCGTATTCGAACCTATTGTCCTATTGGTGGAAGTAGTCAAATCAAAGTTTTGAGGGTGTGTACAAGTGACAAGTGACAAATGAGCTATGACTGGCTGACAGTAGCTGGCCCGCGGGATGTAAAAAACATGAAAATGACTTACTAAGATCTGAATATCTTCCAGGCGTCTATTCTTAACTGTTATAATTTTAATCCTAATATTTATTAAGAAAATTAATACTTTAGAAGAGTTTAGGACCTAGACTTTTACTGATACTTATATACTATTATTTCAGCTTATTAGACTACTACCACTTAGTCTTATGCTTTTCTACACCCCTAGCTGGCATGAGGAGTAGAATAAATAATATTAACGCAAGACTGTGGCGCTATATTTCCAAGCTGAGTCTTGTTATTAGTTGTTCAACCCCTTTCTAGAAAGCATCGTATCAAATGTGGCTGTTGTTGAGACGTCGTGATTGACCACCGTGGAAATAGTAAATAGCAAAGCTCATCATTCTGCATTTAACAATGCTTTATCAATGTTAACCTTCAGCATGGCCTCATCAAGTGTTCAATCCTACAGACTTTAATCCTTCCACTTTCGCTTACCAGCTCTTCGCCCACAGCTAGCAGTCTAGCTCCCTGTCTAGGAAAACCAGCCAGGGACATTGCACCAGCACATAGCAACTTCATAGTGTCTCCAATGAGAACAGTAGCAGAACCTGGCCAATAGTATATTGCGAGACTTGAAATGTAATTGGAAGAACACATAGCTGGAGTGGTCCGTACTGATCAATGCGTATCCCTAATGGCCACTCTTAAATAGCCGCGGCAAGTTCACGCGACTATACAACGAGAACGGGGCCAGGTCATGTTTGGCGATAAACCAAATCAGCGGCGATCGGGGAACAGACTCCCTGATAATTACGTAGGTCCTTCTGCCGATCTATGCCTTGAATGTCAGTTTAGGCATCGAGGTACGGGATAGGAGTAGACAGACAAATAGTTCCTATCTTGACTCAACTGGACAGAAGAGCCAACATTATCCACAGGGTTATGTTGCCAATATACCAATCAGTAGCATGAGTGACAGAACATCCCGTGGGAGATCAGATATGGTTTAGAGCAGGGATCTTGCAAGACTCGAACTGCTCACCGGCTGGGATATCCTGTAATAGTTTGGAAGCAAGCAATGATAATGGCAGGAAATTGGCGAGCTGTATGACCTCAATGGAATGTACAGTTCGAGATAAATCAATTTCATCGCACAGTAAACCCGAGTAAGTCGAAGGATATTAAAATATACACACACTTTTAAGCTCAGTCCCGTATCTGAGCGTACTGTCCTCCAGAAGTATCCTTTAGCTACCGTCAATAACACACTTCTTAAAGACTGACATCAACCATCCAACTCAGACAGTTGTTCGACACTCTACCACCATGCTTAAGACCCCTTCCACAGTCACATGAGTCCAACTTCGTACTCAGATATTCTCTACACTGCTCTCTACTATACCCAAAGCTGCAGCCAGCCTCGACTTTCAACTCTATCGTGACCGAAACCCAAATGATATCTTTCCACATGCCTTTCCTAGAGACAGCATTTGCAATGCTGTCCATTCCGTCTAGAATGTCACAGAAGAAGTTAGAGTGCCGTTCAATCGCCGATTGGGGCATATTTATCGCACGAAAGCACTGGACTCCATTCATCATCGGGTGTCCATACTCTGTGGCCGATGGTAGCGGTGGCGGCTTGCCCTGGTCAACGTTCGAACGCGTTGGCTTTTTCGGCTCCGAAGACAAGGTCCTTGTTGTTTGTCCAGGGCAGGGGCCAAAGTCGACCTCGTTGACCTCTCTGTCAGGTTCAGGTCCTGGTTTATCAGGTGCTGTTAAAACGATTCAAGGGTTTGATTCGCACTTGTGATCGAGTCAATATGGAATCAGGGTTGGTATCGTAGTCCATGTCAACGGGTATCGGACCTATGAGCCAGTCTTGCTCATACTCTTGCCTACAACCCAGTGCTATATCTTTGTGGATGAATGAGGGTATGGGGAAAGGCACATCGGCTGATGTACTTGTTTCAAGGCTCACCACAATTGTACAAGTAGCTTGTGGCCAGAAGGGCGTTTAGGCAAGGAGAGAGATGTCAGCGTTTACAATGTCGTACAGGCCGTCATCAGCAGTAACCTTCATGACTTCAAAAACCCCTCCCAAGATGGTGATCGGTGGTGCGGTGGGTGTTGTTTTCCAGGTGCCATCTGTGACTGTGGTCCTGGGATAGTCTATGTCTTAACAGCCTGGCAAATGGTATATAAATCAGTTCCTATAGAGATAGAGTAATATAACAAAATGCCTTCAATTGCTAAGTTCCCATATATCACTTTGTTCTTGCTAGCTCTCGAGTACATATGCCCAGACAGCTATCTGACTTAATACCCATGGTCAATAACCGGTTCTACAGAAACCTTGGCCCTTGTATCATCTGGCGTGAGCATCTTAGCTAGGGTATCCATAGCACTTCTTCCGGCCATGGGCGTTCCAGGTGCTGACGCAAGTGTTCTTGCCACCACCGTTGCACGAAGGTCCAGGCTGAAATTGATTAGGGCCCGCCTGCTGTGCCTTAAGACAGAGGGCGTGGCAGTCAGCTTCGCCCCCTGAGGGTAACTGCGATCAATCGTTAGAACCCGACTTCCTGGCTGACTAGAAGAATGAGAGCATTCACTTACCTCCTGAACGCAGCAGTGAGAGCCATCATTGTACAAACACTGGCAATGAGTGCATCCCTGGACGGTAACAAAACCAGCAAAGAGGATGGCAGCGATATTCAGAAGGCGCACCATGGTAGCGGTGGATTCAAAGTTGTAATGTTCTGGGAGGTTGGTTGAGAGGTTGGAATAGAGATTGAAAGAAGGTGGGAAAGAGTCGTGCAAAGGATGGAAAAGCTACGTCTTATGTAGAATACTAGCCAGCTAGTACGCCCGCTCGATGTAGTGGGTTCGTAACGGCTTTTTGCTTTTGAAGCGGATACCGGCCACACATCCCCTGGCCTGCGAAAGTTAATTCTCATAACAGCGCGGATCCGCTCAAATCTCCCTGTTTCATCATATGTCTAGCCCCAAAGTAACATATCCCTCAAGACGATTCCGCAATGTGCAACGATGCCGAGTCACTGATAGTGCATAAGCTACGGACCTACTTTAGCAGCTACCGGGATCTCCTGATTTCAGCTGAGGAGCTCTACTTTAGTGCCCGGCAGTTACGAAAAACGGTGAGGGATAGTCGTTGCCGAGTTTTCCGAGCGACTATTTTTACGGTGTTGCATTAACGACTTGGAGTGCCTTTATCACCTTGAGCTCTATAAAGAGGCGTCATTGTCAAGAATGCTTCGAGACAAACCATCTACAACCTTCTTTAGTAGCTTACTCACATCCTCTTACAAATCTGCCTCGATTCACACTCGGTTACAATTCCAGCTTACGTCAAAATGGTCCGCGCATTCTCAATCATTGCCCTCTTCGCCGCCGTCGTCAGTGTGACGGCTGACGGTGTCTGTCAATGCCTGTATAAGGACCGTTCCCACTGTTGTGTCGTCGTGAGTCTCTTCTACGGTATAACTTGAACTCAACACTAGACTAACCGAGCAATGTTTTAACAGGAATATGGCCTGAGCAAGGACCGCTGCACTGAACTCTGCTTGAACAACGGGCCAAGCGGTAAACCGAACTGCAACGCCAACGGCCTACACACCTATGCTAGTGAGTGGCATGGAGGGTGGCGCCTAAGCTGCCGAGACTAGAACGGACAAGGTGATTCTTAGCAAGTCTCGGGCGGAGGTATACAAATTTGCTAAGAGTATAGGAGCGGGGGTGTAGATTTGGGGATTTAAGGCATCCTACAAGACAGGGCATAGAAAGGATGCTTGAATGAGTTCTAGTCGTTGTAGACGCCTACCTAGATAGCTCATTAGAACTCTGGTATCAATGTCTACATTCACATCGCGATTGGAATTGCGTGAATCGTAAGCATCCGCTAATGCCTCGGTCGCGTGATAATACTATTGGAAATGCTGGGGTCGTTAAGTTAGTATAAACAACACTGACTCGATGTCAGAGTGTGCCAGGGAGAATTTGGCAACGTCGTTATTACCCCAGACTGGACAAGACTTCAGGGTGAAAGCCAGACATGCAATGCATCGGACATAACCGCCGCTGGTGCGCTAGTCAAACAGATCTAATGCACATCATTCTCTTTAGGTCAATAGTTGCAATAGTCTACGTCAGATAGCACGTGGTTGATAGGAATCTCTGCGAAGCAGGTTTTCATTTTAGCGCAAAGTTTCTAAAATCTAGGGTCGTTAGAATACGAGAATAGAGACACGACAATGATTTCTAGTGGTGGATAATATGCGGGGGCTTCCCCCACGTGTCCTGTCAGACTGTCACCGACAGGCGGGGTGGGTACCTGTCAATCAAAAATAGGGGTCCTATCCGAGCTGCCTTTTTTGGTATGATTCGCCCCTGCGTCTAAGTCGTAAACACAAAGTTAATTCAACAGCTATGATCAACACAAATCAGACAAACCAAATAGAACCCACAAGTACCAGGATTAGAGTGCGAAGTAGTTTCCCATTCCGGGAAAGTAATGATCTTACTCGACTTAGATACTTATTGAACACTAGAATACCTGCCCATCTTGACTCGTTCTGTCGAAACTACTCAGTCTAAGATACTAAACTCGAATAGTAATACCACTACAAAGTTTATTCTCGGTTCAAAAAGGAGGAAACCTGCCAATTAACCTGACACACGATACTATTCGTGTAGAATTAGCTTGCTTCTTTTATGGGTAAATGTCTGTTCTGGTGATTAATCTGTGGAACGGGCTAACGATGGTGGATATTGCTTAAGGTTTGACTGCCGAGGACCCGTGTCACCGTATGATGTCGGCACTACAAATTCCGGATTCTCGGGTCACTAATCCAAGTTGTACATTAAAGATTGAGAGATCAACACCACGTGCAATATCATGGTATTGTTATTGCGCTATGCGACATCTCATCTCCGGGTCCAGGTCCCAAAGGAAAACAGGCATAGTCACAGTAGGACTGCAAGCATAACCTTGTATATGGACCGGTGGATCGGAAAAGGTTCCAGTTGCTATCACTTTCAGCACACCTGTTACGTTGGTCCACATACCTTGATGGGCTGACGCCGAAAGTCTAAGAGTGTTGGTTGTCTAGGGTAGTCTCCCATCCTACTGGGTTCTAACATAACTTTATTTAGGTAAATTCGCAAAGCCTTTAGAGTAGCAATGCGTATTATAATTTTGATAGTTCAGCTGCTACACACTCAACCAAAATTTTGCGTCGTTCTTTGTTCTTTGACCATATCTTAAATGTGAAAGGTCTTTGATTTAACCAAGTTCCGGCATATCCGCTACGTTTTTAACAGTGAGAACTTGTGTATACATCTCAAACCTATTTTTGTTCTTAGAGTTTCAAGGACGTTTTGTTACTCCACTAGCCTAGTAGAGCCCTCTTCACTGTTGCAAGTTAGGGCTGTTCACCGCTGATCGGCAGAATTGCGATGACCTTCAGGCCGTAGGACATACTGATATGTCTCCAATAGTTTCAAGACTTTTAGAGTGTCGCTAAAAGTCACTCTGACCGAGGTATGTCTGAGGTTCGATGTTTCTGTTGACGTACGTTCCATAACCTTTTAGTCCAATTGCGTTACCTAGTCTAGAGTTGAATTATAGTAGTCCATTCCATGATGTTGTATTGATTTGGCGGACTGAGGCGAACTGAACCTATCGTGAGGTATTTCCTCAAAGTACAATCTCTAGGATTGTGATTAACACTAGAAGCCATTTTTGATTGTGCTTCTAAGCCTTGTTTACCCCGATAACGAAAACGATGTTTCAATGGGCCTTTAGTGGGTTTACGAAGATTAAACTCAAGGCTAGCTTCTTTCCGTGCCGAGATTCCGTGCCGTGATTCCGATGCTGCGCCTAGATTGGGAAAGTCTGTAAAGGGTCTTTTAGCCCCTCACTTAATTTAAGTCGTGGAATGTCAGTCCCCATTGGTTACAGTCACATCCCTGGTCCTTACTAGTCTTTGAATACTAAATACCAGACTAAAAAACTACTATAGATTCTTATAGTAAGATATTCGTTGCTTCTCGTTCTGAACCGGGGACTCAGGGAGGCAATGACGACCACGGGGTGACCGAACCCCCAGACTTGAGTTAAAAGACCTCGCAGATTAAAGGGTCACAAGAAGCAGTTGTTAACTGGTGTTGAGTGGAGTCTGCATATTTCGGCCACCCCTTAGTTATAGCCACCCGCATCATCCTTGAAGATAGCCAGAAAAACAGTGGGAAGATAAAAAATCAGCTCTGTATTTTTACAGCACATTGATCCCTGTTGTTCTTCAAGGACCAGATTGGTGACCGTCCTCAAGGGGTCACCGAAGCACCCCGACTCGACTTAGGTCTACCGTCCAATAAACGTAGCTAGTATAGTCCGTGTATCCGTCCTGGAACAAAAGTCCACTCTCTCATCTACGTCACCTCACGATATACATCTCAGGAACTACGAGTCAACAGGCACCACAAGCTATATAAAGAGTCGATACCACCAGGACAATCTCACTCACTCAATACTTTCAACCTATACAATTCCCACTCAATATTCTTTAAAACATCCTCTTACTACCGCCAATATGGTTCGCGCTCTATCTTTTGTTGCTGTGCTGCTTGCCAGCGCCTTCACTGCTGAGGCTGCCCAGTACTGCCAATGCTTGTTTCAGGATGGCTCTCACTGCTGCCTCTACTCTGTAAGTTGACCTTGAGACAGTGACATCTGAAGAATGGGTTTAACAGGACTTGCTTTCTCAGGACGCCAAGATCGGCAACCTGAACTGCCCTAATGTTTGTCGTGGTGCCCACAGAGCCGACGGTCATACAAACTCCAACAATCCTCTGGAGGTTGGTACTGCTTGCAACGCCAATGGCAAGTACGCCAGGGCCGGCGCAATCACTGCCCAGGGCCGCACACCTTGCTACAAGCAGTAAAAGTGTGACATTAACCAGGAATGGGTGGATTTATCAATAGTGAGGGACTTAAATGTTATCACAATGTCCACCAAGGAGTAAGGACAAGCAGTTCTTTTCGATTCTGGTTGGTGGGAGCTCCTGGCACTAGCGGGGGTATCGCGAGCTGAGGTGCAAAGGGATCAAGACGCTCGGCGGCGCTTGTCCATCGTCATCTTCTTTAGAATCCTCTCCTGGGGTATCTCGCTGCGTAGGAGAATACTCGTCGATATGAATAAAATCTGGAATGCCCGAAGCATCTTCATTGTCAAAGCCTTCTGTGTCTGTATCAGTATTCAGATTCTTATTTGTATTTGGGAATGTTTGATGGCATGGCGTGAAAGTCAGCATGCAACTAATATTATTCATTGAACACTTGGCACCTGCTGCGGTCTTTCCCTCAGATGATCACCCATAACATGGTCGGGCGGTAGTCTAATATTGTCCACCAGGTAAGACTCGTATAGTTCTTAGCTATTGCTAATCTAAAGTAAATTGGTATCTCCCGGATCATCTTCCTCACCTAACACTTTGTTCTGGATTATTATATATGCCAATGATCTTTTCCCAACGCAACCATTGAACCATGAAGATTACGTCTTTATCGCCTTCACCTTGTTCAGGTGGATTCTTGCAGGCCAGTTCTCCCACCTCATCATGTTGTCTATGAACCACGTGTTATCCACTATTACGTATCGACGTTGTAGGACGCCGCCCCCTGTGTAGAACCTCGCCATCTGCTGTCCCCCGAGGCCGTAGGTCGAGACATACCAGAGATGAGCCACTTGCCATTTTGGACTTCTAAAACAAGTAAACCGCTAGCAAAAGGGGTACCGATCTTGGGTTTGACATCTACGGAGAACGCTTCGATCCCAGTATTAGTGAAAACACTATTATACGGTCCCCTTAGCACTAGGGGTAACTCTTTCTCCAACGATAAGAGGTACATAATAATGCCCTATTCGTCTAGGTTCGTGACTCTCGCGAGCTCGTACACTCCGACAAATTACACGGCCTACCAAAAAGTCCCTCCAGGACCATTCGGCGGCGTTGAAGACTTTTAGAAACCAGAATGATGAATGCGGCAATGATCCAACCAAACATAGTTAGATTGAAGGGGTTGACACCTTCGATCCTAGAGCCAATAAGGAAGCCAGCCATCAACCCCCCTAGTACAAGCAACGCACAGCCTGAGAGGATCGTAAAGTTATATTTCCTGCAACTTATGCTGATTGCCTATTCGTCGATCGCCCATGTATGAGCTGATACTGCAACATTTCTGCGCATGGACTCCGATGTATATAACTCCTTTCGTGTGATACCATCGAAATTTCAGCGGAAGGGAGTATCTTCGTGCTCCCTGAGTTTGGTTAAGACACGGTTCCCGCTATGTAACATAAAAGACTGGGACAGTGGCCTGCTATGTTGAAGGGGTGGGAGATTCGGGCGAGATAGGGAGCTGTGCAAGCTTGAAAAGGCCGCGTAACTATGGGCTGCACTGTAACCCTTTTTAAGAACAGTCGACGCACGTACTACACCACAGACATGGACCATCTCTTGCATCAAACAAGACTCCACGGAAGATAAAACAACCATAACGCTTATAACATCAGCCATCGATCTTATTTGGAGAGTCTGGTCTGGGAATGATTTCCCCTCCCCGATGGAAAGTGTAGGCTGGTCTGTCCTCACTTGGAGGCCCTTCGTGGGATTGTCTTTGATGCACGCAAACGTATTGATTACGAGCTTCAAAGCACGGTGATACATCCCAACTGCGGCACCAGATGAAGAACCGGAGATATGACCAAGTCGACTTTGGTAAACTATCGTCGGACAAATGTGGGTGCCTGGCTGGAAAGACGGTAGCAGATATTTCGAACTCCTCGGGTATCACGAGTATGTAAGTCTGAGATGGTATGCCACATCATTCGAAAGAGTCAATTTGACAGCGTGGTCATGTCAGAGACATAAGTTGTGACGTAATTGTCCATGGAACCCCGCTGCGGTCCACTTCGTTGCCAACATGTTGGGCCAAGAGTAATATCATAAGCCTCATCGTCGGCAAGAATTGTATGAATAATGCTAAGAAGGCTGTGGCAGTGGTATCTATTAAGAGCTTCAAAACTAAAAGTACGGAGGTTGTGTGGCAGCACTTTGAGCTTTGTTGAGAACTTTGCAAGTATTGTGATGATGATACCAAGCCAGTAGATCTATTGTTCATCGAACTCCATCATTAACAACCGAGTAAGTGTAGCAGTGTTATATTCGACTAGGATGTAGCATGTAGGCGTTTCAGATGGTTTGACTACTGCGACTTGTCTCCATTCTAGCTCGTAGGCCGCTTTCGAAGTGGGTGGATGGCGTCTTCCACCTAAATGGGTGGTTTCCGGTCTGTCTCCCAACGTTGTGTCTATCCTTTTGAAGCTTAGTCTTTTAATAGAGCCATCCGGTGTAGCACCAATGACGATGTTGTCGGCTATCCCAAATATTGACAGTGCACAAAGCAACTGATCGGAAAACTGATGGAGCGAGCCGAATCCCAAACTGTCAATAACTGAGGGAATTGCAAAGCTGTCATTGTGGTTGATAGCGTCATGTGGCGTGTACAAGCTGTCAAAGAGTCGATCCAGCCCTAATTCCCATAAGCTTTCCTCGTCCTCGTCCTTGATCTTGTGTGGAAAGAGGTCGCCAAATCTTGGTAGGTCGGGAGATTTAGTAGCGGATGTGCGTTCGAGCCGACATATGGTTTGTGCATCAGTAGGATGAGCAGTTCGTAAAGATCTTGCAATGGCCATGGTATTATCACGAAGTCTCTGCTGCGGGTTTTGATCGCCTTGATTCGGTTGTGTTCCTTCGGCGTTTGACTGATGTTTCAAATTTTGCGGGCGGCTGGGCACGTCGGTCATCTAGTCAACATCGGCCCTGCAAGAGGCTGCACATTATTGACTCTAAGTGAAGTCTAAATTGTCATTAAATGAGTCTTGTTCCCCGCCGACAGGCATCCGACGGCTAGAAAGCCGGTTTAGGGCACCCAGCCACATGGAGCGATTAAGTCAGCCGTTGCCTTTATCACATTGCTCACTCAGAAGCTCCGCTGATCAAAAACCCATCCGACAGTTGAGAGTCTTATTATGAGAATGTCACTTGTCGTTTGCGCCGCCACTGACCGTTCTTATAGATGGCTTGGTCTAGGCATTGAGTACCACCAAAGTTAGACCGCGGCTCGTTCCCCGCGATCAATAATAGCGAATCCTGCGTAATGTGGATCTCTGTGAGGCAGCCTTGTTTTAGATCAGCCAGCCTTGAACATTTTAACGGCAATGAGGTTACGAAGGATTGAGCGTATGCACAAGCTCAAGGTTACGGCGACATGTCTTGTTGGGGGAGAACTAAGCTTGTTTTAACTAAGCTAGTCCTAAAATAACCATTTTTAGCCATGGAAGCCCTCATCTCAGGTCGCCACAACCGATAGCGAGTCCGGATAGATTATTGGATATTGATAATATGTTTCACATCACATGGGATATTCCTTGCCCGGCATGAGCTGCTGCAGAGCACTGTAATTTCACTCCACTGGCTACGGTGTTCACCGAGATAGCTTGTCCCTTGTCTTCAATGAAGTCTCTGAGCCATTGGCCTTGGGGTCAAACCATTAAGTAATAGCCATTCATGATTCCACGCTAAACTGAATTCCTTCAAAGCCATCTCATCATGGAACGAGCATCGCGTGACACGCGAATACTCAACGCGGCTTGGGCATGTATCTTTTTTCGTTTGTACGGGCTAGGTCGATTGAATACGGCTGGCCGGGAATTCCTGATGTCGACAAAGGATGGTAGATTAGTTGAAGCAAGTTGTCCGGCTGTGACGCGGAATGAGAGCCGGAAGATGTTCGAAGGGCATAGTGATGGGGTCCCAGGTCTTCCCAGCTTTTTGCTTCTAGATATCACATACATGTTAGAATGCATCACTAATTCTCGCAACATCCCCAGTATAGCATCGCTCTTGGAATGATACACAACGGAACAATCGGCAAGTTGGGTGTTAGCATCGAGGATGAGTTTGAGGTATCGTAACCAGCATGTTTCACCAGACTACCTAATGCATGCAGGTCATTTCACTCCCCTTCTGTTCAGGCTATTGAAAGCGAAACGCTTTCTTTATGCAACGGCATAGACACAGTGAATTTCTTGTCTCATCTCTCTTCTTCAGCTAGTCCCGCATCAAGCCGTCAAGAATGATAACGAACTACACTCAAAAAAGCATCGATTTACGACGGTAAGAACTTCTTTACCAGCAATGGGACCTGATCTTCAATTTGTGAAAAGTTGTCCAACCAAAACGTAGCCCACTTTTCAATGTTGTCAATCACTTCGTAATGCTTGGATGACACCCCCTTGACCCGCACCCAAAATTTACCATCTTGCACCTTGAGAAGTGGGCCATGATTGTCTGGACTCCCAGAGACTTTGTCGAGGATTGGGGCATGAGACTAAGCGGCAAAATCAGATGGCTCGATGATCTTCTTGTTGTTGAAGGAATCATGAATCTCTGCGATCGACTGCTGTACTGCCTTGCAGCATTGCTCGAGATTAGTCGTTGTTGCCTTTGTCGAAGTATCTTTACCGGGCAGTCTGCCGTCTCCAAATGCCTTCCATCTCTCGCCAGATGGACTCTCGAGCCACAAACCCAGTTCCCCATCTTCGTTGTGCATGACCTAAATAGAAGGATGAGCAACATCCCGACGAAAAGGTTGGAAAGGGAGAACTGCAAGGGGCGGGCCTACATTGGAAGAAGCATTGATGATCTTCGAAAAACCCGGAATCACATACATGTGATGCTTGCTGATTTCAGCGATCTCTCGGCGAGGCACCCTTATATGGCCAGCTGCAAATGAGTCTTGCAAGAAATGATCTGCAAACGCATTCAACGCCAGGGCAGTGGAGAGCTCTCCTCTGGCGGCCAATTCGAGGGCAACGGCGTGGCCAGCATCGTAAGTTGACCGAGCCTCCACACCAAAGTGATCAACGTTCGCCTCAAGAAGCTGCATGAAGCTGGAACCAATAGCCCACTTCACGTCTTTGGAAACTTCTTCCAGATGCGTGATGTCCAGGGGATTGCCCTTGTACACAGTGGCAAGTTCAGTTGCGGCGTTTTCTGAGTCAGAACGCATCACTGCTAGGGCCTTATCGTTGGTAGAACTGAGGACTTTCTTTATGGCTTCTGCTTTGAGTTTCCCAGCAGGAGAGAAATCAAGAAGATCGAACCATCGCCGGAACATCGCTTTCATGAGTTAAGTGCTGGGCTCGGAGGAAATCGGTTTGTCCAAGCCAAAGTAGTCTCCTGCAAGACCGTTTATCTCGCCGTATGTAACCGCAAGATCATTGGGCAGATTCAGAGTTGCAGCTTCTCGAGATTTGTTGCCATGATCACCTGGCGATTCTCCATCGACACTGACTGTGTCACCAAGAAATCTGTGCTCTGCGAAGTACATTTTTTGGAAAACTGAAGTGGAGACTGAGATAGTTGGGGTAATAGACTAAGAATAGTGCGAATGAATTGCAGGATTGTTGAGTTGTCCCGTTGCCACTAGGAAGTCAGAAGTGTGGTTATGTTTATACTTCTTCTTGAGAATTGATTCATTCCATGTTTGGTAGGTAAGAATAGAAGGTCACCGCCAATTTGCAATTAGGGTTACAAATGAGCTGATCCATAAGCTCTTGAAGAGATATAATCACACCATTGGACCCCAGTAGATATGCGAGACAATGGAACCGAGGCCAAAATCTCGATGATTCCATGCAGCCAGAGGCGACTATGAAACGCCTCAATTGTCGGTAAGGTCCACTCTACGTAGTTGGATCAAGGCCAGCCAGCCACATCAACACTACCAAGTTACACTCAACAATACGGTACCGAAAGACACATCACATACCATTCCACAAACAAGGTGATCAGACTCGTATCGAATGTCAGCCAGCCACAGAAAACATTCTAGGATATGAACGACGACTGTCACTCTGACCGCTATTGAAAAAAATGCAAGCCACATCACAAGGTAGTATCTTGTTCCATTCAAGAGCATTGAAACTGAATCAAAGTTATTCAGCCAGCCAGAGGCTGCACCTTCAATCCGTCTTTAACAACCACTTGCATCATATATCATCCTGCATAAACTGGAATGTGACATTGACAGAGGCCAGCTAGCCACGAAGCACACTCTGAGCTAGATTCAACGTAGCGACGTCTATCAAGATGCGACAGCTCATTCAAGCTACAAGCGTCGAGGCAATGGATCAACATCAGCTAGCTACAGGCTGTATCTCTAGTCAACACTTATGATGCAATACCAATGGGATATCACATATAATCCCGTGCCGCAAGAAGTCAGACTAATTCTGAACTCAGCCAACCATGAGACGAACACCAACTAGGGCGACAGGATGAAGTGTTACCCTTTCTGTCTGTAGTCTGGTTTGAAGGTATCACATTGCAATACTCTCGGGTTGTGGCGAAATATCGCGTACCCTGATGATAATGTCTAGGAACAAGAGTAACAGCATTTACGGCATTTTGAACAGTCATGATTTCTATATAAACCCCGTCTAGTTCCCTCGATGTCTGCCTTCCTTTTCTCCATCACATTCAGACTTACAATATCAAAGTGAATCACTCTCAATACAACTTTATAATCTCTTTTATATACACTCTATTCATCAGAAATACCTTTGCCAATCAGTCACCATGGTTGTTGAAAAGGGCAACAAGATCTTCATCCCGGCTGATCAGCTTACTGCTACCGAGGTGAAGGTTGAGTGGAAAAAGAATTTCAGCCAATACTCAGAGCAATAGTTTCCACCAGGAGAAGTAAGCCTTGATCATGTACTTCGTTTTGCAAAAGGATTGCAAGTGCGTAGTCGACTGCTAAACTCTTGTCTCAAAGCCGACCTGCCTCCTCTGGGCTCTGAGCTATTAGTCTTTTAAACTCAGTTTTAGAGTCAAACTTTTTTGACACCTCTTCTGAATCTTGACCTTTGGTTTCTAATTTGCATGTCGGAGCTTTCTCTATCAACCTTTTCTGATGGTACGAAACCTCTAACCTTTCCTTCCACGCATTGGTTTTACTACGAATCGCGTCCTCTTGGGCGTTGGAACTCGAGGCAAGCCGATTGGTAGCGGGATGTCCCTGGGTTCTTTTTTTTTATCGAGTGTAATTATGATGTATTAAGCTAGCCTAATAGGGATCGGGTCACTATGTGTCCCTGGGTTCAGGTGCGCTCTGATGAGGCAATAACTACATTTAGTTATATTTTGGCCTCTTGATGTGCTTCTGAAACCATTCCTGTAAATCACGAGGAGAAACGATTGATAACCTCTGACTTGAACTGACGAAGGGGTTGTTTCTGGATCAGGGTAGATGAATTCATAAACGCGTACTAAGATCTTGAAACAGGTTGGCTTTTGCGAAACTAGCGCTGATACTCTATGTACTCTGAAAGTCGGATAGCTTCCCACATATTGTAATACCACGAGATAATCAAACTTCAAGACAAATAGTGCTAAATAAAGCTTGCTTACTCTGAAACCACTACCCCTTTGTTTATTATAGTGGGTAAGGTAATTCGCAATTCGCGATATCTCGTACTCTTAATCTTCTTCGGTTGTACTTCACGTCGCGACATGGGAATCATCCTCCTGGGCAGGAATGGCTTGTGGCTACCTGGCTGATTCCGCAGAGCCTACTTAGCCCAAGTGTCAATAGCCTCTTCGTCCTCTTACGATCTCCAGCAGTAATCCCACAGAGACTACCGGCAATAAAGTACAAAGAGGTCTTGGTAAATAGTTTCGACGAATAATCGAATACTGTTAATTGAGATTTCATCGGCGCTTTAAGGGTATATCTGGTGAGTTTTCGAGATGCAAGTTTTACAGAGGTTTTCAATATACATTAAGACGCTCTGCACAGGACTGTAAGCACTATCTTAGGCAAGGTGAAGCTATATAATCATGAAGAGGTTCGTCGCATATCTTAGACACTCCTGGCTAATTTCCTGGACCTGCGTCCCTTGTCATTATGCACGTTTTAGGAAGTAAAGCATGTGTATTGTGGTAAACCCCTGTTGCCGATGGGCCAAGTAATTCTCATTCTTCGATCATCTTTCCGTATATTAACAACTGTTCTTGCTCTTCAAGCCATTACCCCGACTAATAGCACTATCGTAGCCAAAGCTGGTGTCAAAGTCCTCCCACTCTTGAACCGTCCAAACAGCCCCAGACACATGTACAAAATCACCACGCCAGCTGTTACTCTCCTCGTCTTAGGCCAGATCAATCCCGCTGTAGCGACCAGGTTGATATAGCCGATGAGCTTAGTGCACTGCTCTGGTGTAATGCGCAAAAATGTATACATCTCCACCTGAGATTCTGCAGTTTTTCGATGCTGTTCCTCATGGTATTTGGGCGTGAAGCGAGAAGTTAAGCGCGATTGAGCACCAAAGAGAAAAGCAATTGATGCAAGAATTGTGGATGCAGTCGAGATGAACAGGTATGACGAGGACATGTTTTTTGTTAATTTCTGGAAAAGATAAGCCAGATGCTCCTTGACGCGATGCAGAATCCTCATCAAGACTCGCAGACACAAAAAACCTTTCAAGATTGATGGGCCATATAGTCTTTCGACCTCCGCTGTTACGTCATATATACCCCCGCTTGTTACGACCCCCGCTGCTGTGTGATGTATACCGTTGGTAATGGTCTCATCTGGTCTAACGTCTAGTCTCTTAGCCGCCTTTTACCGCTTTCTACTTTTGCGGGAGCCGAGCATAGCCGCCACCGCCGCCAACTATATGATGCTGATTTCATCAATACCCCGCTACTCATGATGCTTGCCCGTGCTACAATATAGGACCAGCAACTCTGTCTGCATTCAATCTTGACGTGATTAACCGACATGCCTCGCCGTCGTCCTCGTCGCCTAGATCATATCCAAGGCATTGGTGTTGATCAGATGGGCCAGATTGCAGATGCCTCCGATGCGGACTACCTACGACTCGAGAACCTCGATGTCAATATTCCCCCTGACCCAGAAGCTCTCGACTACACTGAGCGCGCTATCCGCCTGGACGAACATAACAGTTACCTACCGTTCATAGGCAGCCGCAATTTACGAAACGTGGCAGCTAATCATGTTTCTCGCTTGTCTGGCGTCGAATATTTGGGCGACCGTAACTGTACCATATCCGCTGGGGGACTCTCTGGCATCCTGAATGTGCTTCTTGCAACGGTGGATGAAGGCGATGAAGTGATTGTGACAGATCCGACATATCGAGGTCTTATCAACCGTGTCTTACTTGCTGGTGGGATTCCCAAGTTTGTCCCTTACACCTTCAACCCAGGAAACGAGTGGCAATTAGACCGCGATGCGCTTCGGTCCACCATTTCACCCCGAACGAGCGCAATGCTACTGATGTCCCCGTCAATGCCAACTGGCGGATTCCATACCTCTAGTGACTGGGGTATGATATCAGAGCTTTGCGTTGAGAATGACCTCCTCCTCATCTTGGACACAGCGATGGAGCGGCTTCTTTTCGATGGTCGTAGTGTCATCCACCCAGCTGGGTTTCCGGGAATGGCAGAGCGGACTGTGACAATAGGATCCTCATCTAAAGAACTACGAATGATTGGATGGAGAGTGGGTTGGATTGTAGGCCCGGAAGAGCTCATGAGCGACATCGCAACTGTATCAATGGCGAATGTCGTTGTCCCCGTTGGCATCGCGCAAGATGCTGTGGCCATTGCCCTGGAACGCTCCGAGACCACCATGCACGAGTACGTCGCAGAGCTTCAAGCACGAAGAGACCTCATCCTATCCGAATTGGCAGGCTTGCCAGTGGGTGTTCCCGCAGGTGGATGGAGTCTACTTTTGCGAGTGAGCGATTTTGGAATGGATGGTTCAACTGTTTCGCAAAAGCTACTAGAACAGGGCGTCTGCGCTACGGCAATGGATGGCTGGGGTGAGACCCATGTGTCTGAGTATATCAGATTTGTGTTTTCCAATGAAACACAGAAAAGACTGAAAGGCATCGGCGATAAGGTGCGCAAAGCCTTGAGCATGGCGTGTCAGGAGAACCCCGATTGCACAGGCCAAGTTCACGAATGATCAAAGGCCCAGAAGGCGACTATGGAGATCACTTAAAGCTCAAGTTATAATTCCACGCATTACTTTGCTTTACCATAGGCCTCAACTTACATAGATATAGGCTAGCTTCGGCACCTATGTACTCTTTCTCATGCATCAAGCTGCCACCGGTTATGATCTGATCTACCTTAACCCTGCTATAAATGGTCCATGTGGAATTAATTGCTTTCAAGATCTTGACCTCATGCTGATCTTTGTCGTATGGGCCAAATAACCCTGAACCATGCCGTTCCCGAAATACCCTGTGACACTCTCGCGAGGTTGGGTGCTAATACAAGGTTTGGGCAACTATCTCGCTGAAATAGTCAGGATAGAGCAAGCAGGCCATTTGTAACGCGCGCCGCTAGACCTTACCTGATGGGAGTTGGAGTACTCGAGTTAAAGCTCTGTTTTGAGATGTACAATATAACCCCTGTAGGTTTGTCTAGCGGGTACCTCTGTCT
>JAPERM010000464.1:0-47491 GCA_030411635.1 Fusarium sp. MBC 119 | reverse complement strand
TACTAGTATTATATAGGTCTTCTATTATATAAAGGTTTTATATTTAATCCCTAATAATTCGCAAATAATTAGCTTAGGTCTTAATTAGTACTCACAGCTCTATTATTACATTAAGTTATATCGGGCTCATAAGGCGGTTATATAGATCTATGAGCGGTTGCGCTAACTAAGCCTTAGGGGTTAATATTAGTTATACTAGTCCCTATAGCCAGCCCATAGAGGTCCAAGGCTGCCCTATTAGGTAGACTATTAGTATATAGCTTATAGAGGGATAGGCCCTATAGCATAGCGCGAGGCTATGCTATATAGAGGGGGGGATAGTTATAATACCTGCTATAGTAGCTTGTGGGTTTAGGGGGTTATAGAGGGTTATATACTATTATGGAAGGCAGCGCTGGCATATAGTGCTAGCACTAATTGATCTTTTGGTTTATTAGACTAAGCTTAGCACCTTCCCCACTTTGTTATAGAATTAGTAATAGCGGTAAAATATATTTAACTTATAATATAACTAGAGAATTAAGAGAATAAGAAAACAGAGTGTTTTAGTATTTAAGAATACTAAAAGGCTAGGTTTAGTAAGAAAGTTAACTTTAAATTAAACTATAAAGTCAAAGCTTGAAGATTAGTATAATACACAGTGAGATGCATAACACATCAGGCTAACACAGCAGAATCACCCACTGACATATAGGAAATCAAGAAGCTCCAATACCAAATGCTATACCTGTTCAACCTAATGTACCCAAATACGAAACTCGGTAGAAATACTCCCGAGAGTAACTATTCAAAGTGCCTCTGATATTTAAGAATAGAGTAGACGCACCCATGCTATCAGTACCTGCGAAACCTCGACCTGGAATTGTCGCCAAATAGTGCAGATATATCCCCATAAATTCATCAGGGCTAAAAGTAGATAGGCGCAAAACCATGGATCTGATGGTTCTAAGGAGTGATGATGCAAGGGAGAAAGACGTTCATGCGGATGCCGACAAGTCCACGCAAATAAAGTAAAGGCTGGCGAAGGTGAAGGCGAGAAATGCAACCCTTACCTCGCTCACATTTACGATAATGGTGACAGCAATGGCAACGGCGCAGGAGAACATTCGCCTGACTCTCCGCTTGCAAGCATAAGAGACACGAAACCACTGCTGCCCTGCCCTCCCTTGCTGGCCCTACTTGCAGAAACACTTCCGGATTCTTCAAGGCCGCCATGCCTATTGATGGCTTGTTTCCGAAGTTGTACTGCGGTTAATTAACAACTGTCTTTACAATATACTGGAAGTCAAGGCACAAGCTTGGTCTAAATAGAACTCTCACAGATCGACCTCGCTTCAGTCAAGCGCCTGAAAATAAGCTCAAAAGGGTCGAGGGGTTCGACAATGTTTTACCCAGCAATCACAACAAAAGCAGATTCTCGTGCAATATTCGGATGACATGCAGCAGCTCGACAACTACTTCCAGGGGCAACCTCAGCGCGACCTCCTGGAATATTGTAACGACTACAGTTCATCTCGCGTGTCAAGAATCATCTGTGTCACGTATCACCGCATTCGAATAACTTGCATTTGCACTATCGGAGTCGCAGTGTCAACATGGCACGAATTCTGCTCGAAATACCTAATCTGTCAAAAGAAATCGTCGGGAACAGAGTTGCGCGTTCTCACCTGTCGCAAACAAGAGAGGAAGTTCCAGTTCCTCGCAAATCGTGCCTATCTGCTTAGAGGAGGGAATCGTGCATCATCATCGGCCATCAACAAGGGAAGGAGTTATGCACCCTTCTCCTCCACCATCGTTGTCTGTCTTATTGATACAAGGCGAGCCTCCGCCTGCCGCCCCAACTATCCCTAAGCCGGTCCAATTCGCTTCAAGGGCAGAGCGAGCTGGCTGTGGTCGATGTTCCTTCTACCGCGCTGATGTTCCGTGTGCTCATCATGGTTCCCCCCCCTCCAGGTCATCGTCACTGTCTGACCGATGCCCAGGGTAGTGGCCCGGCTCGTCCATCAGCGCGAAAAGGACATCAAGCTGGTCCATGCAACTAAGAGTAGGTCGACGTGATGGGCTCTTTGAAGTCCAGGCTGCTCCCGTCATGGGAACCCGAAACGCATTGATCAGAAGGTTAAAACAATCCCAGGAGTCCCTGTATGTCTCCATGACTCCATTGCAATAGCTTGGCCACGCTTCAAGCTCGTCCAAGTTGTCATCGGCCCCAACAAGTCCCAGGAGTCTTGCGAGATGGCATGGTTAACGGTTTTGCAAAAGATTCATTCCTTCCTCACTGATGGCTCCATATTGCTTGCGTGCTATCCCAACGGCGTTCATCACCTCACACGCCAGGCTGTTCTAGACCTGAAGAAGATGGTCGAAGATGTCGCCAACTAGGGGGTTGGGTTTCTTCAGCATGCGCATAATGAGGTTCCATTTTTCAGCGTAGCAAGGCGATTTTGTGATTTCTCCAAGAAACCCCTCTCCCTTCGTAGGGTTGAGAACCTGGCTCTCGTCTCTTCGCAAAGAGATTCGTTTGGTTGGTACCGAGTCGTCGATGTTTCGAGGACGGATTGCGAACTTTCCTTCAAGTATTGTAAGTTGTCTGACAAATATGTCCACCTGCTTTTTCAATCTCATCAGCACTGAAGTGACCCCAAAGCTCTTCTCCTTCTTCCTCGCTCTGGGAATTCCTCTCAGACCCAGATCTGCCATCTTTGTGGCTTTGTTTGTTGGGCATCGATTTGGACCTATTGGGCGGGGAATTCTCCTCTCCTTCGGATTGTCGTGGTAGAGACGGGAGGTCGTCAGGGTTTGATTGGTGAGGTCTTTGCGGTTGTTCTTGTCTTCAGGAGCGATAAAAATAAAGTCACATCTTGTCTTGATGAGCAGCTGCGCCAAATGTGTCTTGGTAACGGAATAGTGGACTTCAGCCAAGTAGGTGTTGAGGATGAGCGTGAGGTTGTCACGGTGGGAGCCAAGAAGGAAAACGGCCTCTCAATTAAATCTGGGGCTCAAATAATAAAAACCTAGAACGTGATAGCCCCGACACAGCATAAGGTCAGGAAAGTTGTGCTTTTGTCAGAATTGTATTGCTCGTCTCGAGGTGTCGCAATGCCAACTTCCTGTCCCGAAATCACTGCCCCCAGTAGCCTGCTAATCTTCGTATATACTACAAGAATGGTAAGTGATAATCGTCCACAGGCTTAATACTCCCTCTTGGGTTGGAATGTTTTCAAGTGGTCCTCATGACTCCAACTTTCCTTCACCCTCCGCTCTCGTTCAGTCCAAGTTCTTCAATGTATAATTACTCCTACTCTCTCGCTCCTTTATCCAGAATGGGATCTCCATTTAGGCTTCAGCTTCGGCCATTTTCCTTGCTGTACGATCATCACCATATGGTCTGTCTTCAATGGTTCTGTGGTTTGCAGTTCGTGCGTCGCGGTTTGGTTTGCTGTCTCCAGTCGGCCAGAGCAGTCGACCAGACTGCTGCATTTTCCCCGAGGAGTTCTATTCTGGCTATATGGAACTACATCAGTGCCGAATGACCCTCTCGGCTTCTCCGTTCACCAGTGCAGTCATGATGGTTCATATAGTGGATTATTGAACCGAACCATCTTCTCTTGAAGCAACCTTTGAGAGAACGCAGCATACCGAGCGGCTAACTAACCATAGAACAACCAAGACATAAGATTAAGGGTTCCTAGGCTAAAGTTTGCTCTAAGGCTACTAAACTTCTGACCGAAAGCCTCATCCATATCGAGGCCAGTTTTCTACTTATGCCTAAATAATAAGCTCTTTAGCTATTGATGCCCTTATCTTAAGGTATCCTAAGATTTCACGACTTTTTATTAAATATATCTCAGCCCTTAAGAAGATAATACTAACTAATCAATTACTTCTCGCTAATATATGAGATTATAGAGCTAAATAATAAAATTCTTAATAAAGATTTTAAGAGAATAATACTCTAGCTCATAGGGACCGAATGTTGAATGAGGACTATTTTTTATTCGGACCGGGGAAGCAGGTGCTGAGTGTGCCATGAGATCACGTGAATCATGACTCATCAGAGCCCTCGCTAGCGCGCGCTGGATCCCACAACCAAGAATTTCTGGCCTCCAAAACCCCTCCCAGCTTCGACTTCCATCTCACATCCATCGAGGACCCGGCCACCACTAACGACAATCAAGATGTAAGTCATTCAAAACGATCAGGACAAGCGAGGAGGCGATGCAGGAGGAGCTTTGGAGACAGTATACGAGCTGAATGCAAATGCTTTGATGGCGTCGCCACGGATTCAATACCTGGGGAAATCCGAACATTTATTTTATCAGAGGGGACTGGTGGCTAATCAATAATTTTCTTCCTCGACTACAGGGTCAACCTGCGAACTCAGAAGCGCCTGGCCTCTTCGGTCATCGGCTGCGGCAAGAGAAAGATCTGGCTCGACCCCAACGAGCAGAGCGAGATCTCCAACGCCAACTCTCGTCAGACCATCCGAAAGCTCATCTCCGATGGCCTCATCATCCGAAAGCCCGTCACCCAGCACTCGCGATCGCGCGCTCGCGAGCTGAACCTCGCCCGACGAGAGGGCCGACACCGTGGCTACGGTAAGCGTAAGGGTACCGCCGATGCCCGTATGCCTAGCCAGGTCCTCTGGATGCGCCGCCTCCGAGTCCTCCGCCGTCTTTTGGTCAAGTACCGTGCCAGCGGCAAGATCGACAAGCACCTCTACCACGAGCTGTACCACAGCAGCAAGGGTAACGCCTTCAAGCACAAGCGTGCCCTCGTTGAGCACGTACGTCTTATCCATCATGATGCCTCATGGATGGGGTCACGACAAGGAATATCTACTGACATGGAGACTTATAGATTCACCGTGCCAAGGCTGAGAAGGCCCGTGAGACTGCCCTTCAGGAGGAGATGGATGCCAAGCGTGCGAAGAACAAGGCTGCCCGCGAGCGCAAGCAGGAGCGTGCGGCGGCGAAGCGAAATGCTCTCCTTGCCGAGGAGTAAGAGTAAGCCTAGTGGACAACGACAACATAACGGTCTTGAGGAGGCTGCATTCGGAGTCTACGGGTTGGGTCTTTTTTTATGCCCTTCTGGTTTCTACACTTGTACCGGCGGGGTTCAGGCATGTAGCATTCAAAAATGGAATCGATGATGCTCGGATGCTTGGATGTTTTCCCTTTTACGACCTTTTCGTGAGCGATTGTCTCGCTCACCATGACATGAGTACACCAGTGTTGAAAATAATGTGTGCGGTCTGGCTTACACCTGAACTTTCCCCCTGTGGCGCTCTCGTAGTTTTTATCCAATTTTGCGTGCAAGTGAACTTTGTTTGTGGCCCATCCATGGAAGAGCTAGTAGTACGGCTAATCCTTGACTTAAAATCATCTTGACCAAACCGGCATATCATTGCACAAGTCATGATCCTGGGTAGTTGGAAACTTATGCCATCACGAAGTGTTCAATGGACAAGAGCAGAGGCACAAAATCATTACCCTGTTTTACAGGGGTTGTCACCAGCAAGACACATCAGCTACGTAAAAGAATGCTAACTACCTGACTAGGGTGAAAAGAGGATAGAGAATATAGCCAAGATCAACCAAATTTGGATCAGATTCCTTCATATTGGCCCCTCATTAGTGGTGAGGTTGTGCCAGGGCATATCAGCATGCTCCCGCCGAAGCGGATGAACCAATTTGCTGTCTTAGCGGTCACATCACGCCCAACTTTAGTTGATAAAGAAAGAAAAAAGAGAGAAAACCCGACAAAAGCTGTGTGGCCGAGGTGCGAGATTTTTATAATGTGATCACTGCCACAGATCCAGTGGCTGGTGGGTGTAGGGATACTCTGAGTACCTCTTTAGAGAGTATTCCCTCTTATCGTTGGAGTTTTCACCCCACTGAAACTGCTGGTCAAACAGCTGATGCCCTGCAGGTCAAGCGCTAAACTCAGCAACAGCAGGGGTTATCGATGGCCATCATGGTAGGTACTTGCTTTGCAGGTACTGTAGGTAGGTAGGTAGGTAGCTGTTGCTGCTCTTTCTTTGCTCCAGGTCCAGCCTCTCTCGTCTCTCCATGGGCTGCGCATCATTCGAGTCTCGGCCTTAACCGGGCTTCCTCCACCTCCACCTCCGCCTCCGCCTAACTACTACTACTACCTACGTCGTCGTCGGCACTAAATAAGTCCATCGTAGACTATCAGTCAATGACGTCCTGAGCGAGCGCGCCGCTGGACTATCACAACCACCTCGTGAAGCGCCTTTGATCTTTGTGTGAATAAATACTTCTTTGGCTCTCCCAATCGCGCACTCGTTCATTTCTGTGTCCCGTCCGTCCGATCGCAGACAACGCCATGTCTCTTGCTGGCGTGAGAGGCACCTCGCGTGTCCTGCGCAGCATCGCCAGGCCAATTGCTGTATCCGCGACATGTACTCGTTCAGCTTCTTCCTTGGTTTTGGAGGATCAGCAGCAGGTTTGTCACTTCTTCAATTGGCTTGATATCGGGGGTTTTATTGTCTAACCTAACTCGTGCTCTTCTTCAGGTTCTCTCAGCCCATCTCAACAAGGCTGACCCCGCCGTCTTCGATATCATTGAGAAGGTTGGTTACAAGTAGCTGGGTTTATACCACTATCGGCTTGTGCTGATCTATTATATAGGAGAAAGACCGTCAGAAGCACTTCATCAACCTCATCCCCTCCGAGAACTTCACCTCCCAAGCCGTACTCGATGCTCTCGGTAGTGTGATGCAAAGTAAGCTTCAGAAACTGCGCAGCTAGCTACAACAACTCATGAGACTGACCTTGGTCTGCAGACAAATACTCGGAAGGATACCCAGGCGCTCGATACTATGGAGGAAACGAGTTCATCGATCAATCCGAAAGGCTATGCCAGCAACGCGCTCTTGAATCATTCGGCCTCGATCCCAAGCTATGGGGGGTCAACGTTCAAGGTTGGTTGCTCCCGATCCTTTAATACATTCTGCTCCAGGTACTTGGGCATTGTGCTAACTGCGATCTTCAAGCTCTCTCCGGTGCCCCCGCCAACCTCTACGTCTATTCCGCTCTCCTAAACACACACGATCGATTAATGGGACTGGATCTACCGCATGGTGGCCATCTGTCTCATGGTTACCAAACACCGACCAAGAAGATCTCAGCTGTATCAAAATACTTCGAAACCGTACCATACCGATTAGACGAATCAACCGGATATATCAACTATGACAAGCTCGAGGAGATGGCAAGCATATATAGGCCCAAGATCATCGTTGCTGGTGCGAGCGCTTATAGCCGACTTATCGACTACCAGCGCATGCGGGAAATCTGCGATAAGACCAACGCCTACCTCCTTGCAGATATCGCCCATATTTCCGGTATGGTCGCAGCCAAGGTCATACCTGGTCCCTTCGCATACGCCGATATCGTTACTACAACTAGCCACAAGAGTTTACGAGGTCCCCGAGGTGCCATGATCTTTTACAGGAAAGGCGTGAGGAAACAGAACACCAAGACGAAGGAAGATATCCTCTACGATCTCGAAGGCCCCATCAACAACTCCGTCTTTCCCGGTCACCAAGGCGGTCCTCACAACCACACCATTACAGCCCTTGCTGTGGCTCTCAAGCAAGCCCAGACTCCTGAATTTCAAGCATATCAGTCTCAAGTGCTGAAAAATGCCAAGGCGTTTGCGAAGCGGTTGAGTGAGCCCAAAGGCAAGGGTGGCCTAGGGTATAAGCTTGTCAGTGGAGGCACAGACAACCACTTAGTGTTGGCTGATCTCAAGCCTCAAGGGATTGATGGTAGCCGAGTTGAGCGAGTCCTGGAACTGGTCGGTGTTGCGGCCAACAAGAATACAGTCCCTGGAGATCGTTCTGCATTAGTCCCTGGTGGTCTCCGTATGGGCACGCCAGCCATGACCACTCGCGGCTTTAACGAGGACGACTTCGTCCGTGTCGCTGATGTCGTGGACCGTGCTGTCACTATTGCTTCCCGAATTGATAAGGCGGCCCGGAAGGCGGCAGAAGAGAAGGGCGAGAAGAGCCCTGGCAAGATAAAGGTTTTCCTAGACCATCTCGGAGACGGCGAGACACAGTCTGAGATCGTCCAACTACGAAGCGAGGTTGAGGACTGGGTCGGCACATATCCCCTGCCGTGGAGCACCTCGCAATAATGTCCCCAACAGAAGATGTGTCTAACGAAGGGCCATTACCATTAAACTTGTCACCTTCATCACGTTCTAGGAACAATAGAGACCAAGTCTTGAACTGTCTCTGCGGTTAACGAACCCTTTGCCTCGATCAACTTGCATAACCCACGTCATTTTCTCCATGAACATGAACATACCGATCTTGACTTCACCGCGTTCAGCAATCACACCCCTACTCTTGCATTGCCCTGATTTTTTGCATATAATCATCTGTAACTTGGGCAATTCACCCAGTGATATGTAAGATATTAAACATGAAATACCAATTGTGATCCAATGTCTACCTCGGCCTATCTTAAAACCTTCCATCTCTAAACCCCAAAATATCGCTAAATCATTTATACCAAACAACCACCACGTCGGCTTACTACTCCTTGCTATCCGACTCTCCAGAGCCAGCCGCAGGGGTCGATTCCTTACCCAACACCTTCTTCGCACTCTGCCTCTCACCTATTTTCTCATAATACTGTTGAAGATTCTTCAGTTCATCGAGTGACTCCAGCCCTGATTCTTCTACGATGTTGTGCAGAACTGGCCAGAAGGCGAAATCAGGCAGTGTTAGTTCGGCGCCAGCGATGAAAGGGCTCTCGTCCTCGGCTGCGAACCCGTCCCAAGCTTCAAGCTCCTGCTTGAGGGATTTGATATTGCGCTTTCCACTGCTGCTGTCCTTGGGCAGGTTCTTCCAGGTGTAGACGAGAGCCATACCACGCTGGAAGCGAGTGAGTCGGGTAGCTAGATCTTTTGGAGCCTGTGGAGTGCTGCCAGGCTTGCCGAGGCCATAGCGAGCGTCGAGGTACAACATGACGGCGAGGTCGCCTTGGACAGTGGACTTGTCCTTATCTACAAATTTGACAACGAGGTTCTCGGCGTTTGGTGACTCGGATCCCGCCGCGACGCTTCCTTTTGCGTAGTTCACGCCGAACTCCGCTAGCATCAGGGCAATGTGCATGTTGACAGTCGGATCGCTACAGGCAAAGAATCGAGGCGCGTTGCTCATATGCAGCACGTCGAAGCCTTTGCCGTAGTGAGCGTCCCAGTCAAATTTTGTAGAATGGTTCTCCGTGCCAAAGCCCTTCAGCATCTCAATAGCCTCGGGTGTCTGGCCGTTGATGACAGGGTGAGCATCCTCGCGGGTCTTGGCTTTGGCTCCTTGGCCCCAGATGAGAGTCTCCTCACGATTCAAGAACGTCCCGATCTGTCGGAACGTCAGAGAAATTCGACCTCCCTCATACGCAAGCTCGGCTGTAGACTTCTCATTCTTGTTTCGCTTGTCCTGGCGGATGGCGTGCAGCCACTTCATGTTGGTCTTCAAGCCCAGTCGGCAAAGAGAATTATGTGGCAGTTTAGCACGCTGAATGTTTCTTTTGAGGTCGGCTGTTGAAGGGACTTCGCTTTGAGAAGGGTCCTTATCCCTCTTCTTTGTTCTGAATGTCATAGTGCGTTCGGCGCCAAGGCTCACATTAGCGATATAAGATCCTTTGACAATATCCAAGGTCTTGTCGCTATGTTCAGAAATGTAATCATTTCCATCTCGGTAATACTGGATCAGAACATGGTTCAGAGAGTGACCCAAGTGTTTCTCTGTTTCGTTCTTGATGGCCAGAACAGTGGGAGAAAATGGCAACAATGGAGGAGACTCGTCAGATGGATGACGGTAGACTGGAATACTCCCATCTGATCCAACCTCACCCTGGACAGCGACAAGTCGTGGAACTTGGCCGCCCTGGTGAGACATGCGCTGCCATTGAACCTCTTCACGGAGCTTATCGAATATCCCATCTAGCAAAGAGTCGGGAAGAACATTCTCGATAATGTCGGTGTCTCCCTCGCAAAGGCCCTTCTGTAGGAACTGGCTGTCATCGGTAGCGGTTGGTTTCTTGAGCTTGGGCATTTCTTGTTTGGTATCTGGCGATGCCTCCATGTTTTGTTCTTTGGACTTGGTGGTGTTCTGAGTGGGTGATGGCTGGGTGGTTTGTGCTTCGTCTTTGGCTGTCTCTGGTGAAGGCGATGGCTCCATGAGTTGTTCTTTGTCTTTGATGTTGTTTTTCAGGGGTGATTGTTTGATGACTTGTGCTTCTTCTTGGGTGTTTTGATGTGAGGATACTGGTTCTTTCTCGGCCTCGACTGCATTGCTGGTACCGCCTTTAATAGAAGAATCTTTGACTGCATTTTGCCTCTGTGCTTCATCTTGAGTTTCTGTTGCTGCAGCCTGGGACACGCCATTCGGTTCTTTAGACTTCGATTGTGGTTTGGCTTTTGAGTCATAGTCTTCAGCTGCGCTCGTAGACGGCGCCTTTGGCTGAGGCTGAGTCGTTGCTGGTGCGGGGCTTGGCGAGTCTGAAGCCAGTCGAAGGCTTGTCATGTCTTTGACAAAATCCGGGGTAGTGCTCTTCTCGCGACCTTTTTCTTCTGCCGAATCAGCCTTGGCGGTTCGTGATTGTTCCGGAGACTTCGACGAAGATGAGGGCGCTTTGGCGCCTCGCGACTTTGAGGACTTGGGCTTGGACTTGGACTTGGGCTTAGGCTTAGGCTGTATAACCTCCATGACCTCATCATATGAAGCAATCTCGCATCCAGTAAGTTCTATCAAGGAGGCTATTGCTGCAGCCTTCCTAGACTCGGTGCGATAACCACAGCAATCGTCAACTACGGTGATAGCCATGCCATGTCTTGCTGCATCAAGAGCTGTCGCATGCACACCGACATTGGTGAGTGATCCGCAGATGAACAACTCCATGACCATCTTGGCGCGTAAAATACGCAGTAGATGAGTTGATTGGAAGGCCGAATAGTGCGACTTGGTCAATTTTGTGTCTGTCTTTTGCAGCGAGTCTTGAATAGCTGTAGCTATTTGACAGCCAGGCGTGTCAGCCTTGACACACACAGCATCTTCATGGCTAAGGAAAGCCTCCTCATCTGGCGGGCCGCCAGCATCGATTGCCTCGACTGGGAGACTCTGTCGGCCCCGTGATGAAGGTCGTGATGGTTTAGGTATATAGTCGGTAAGGACGATGTGTTTACCGGTTGCATGTCGACTCTCGTTAAACTCAGACTGGATCCAAACAACGTCACCTACATCTCGAAACGCCTGGGCTAGCTTAATAGTCCGATCCACAAGACCCTCTGGCTCAGGGACTGGTAAGGCGCCGTCCTTGGCTATGAAGTCATTTTGGAAGTCCACTCCAATAAAGGCCTTGCGGGTTGTGATCTGCGGGAGAGAGGCTTGATCGAAAGAAAACATGATGAACGCAACAAAATCTGATGTAGACTGTAATAAGAGATTTGATTGGTATCTCTAGTGAAAAGGGCGAAAGTCCAGCTTTCTGTACTCAAGAAAGCATGTCCATTTACAGGTGGGACTGATAATCGACGTTGAGGGTTTTAGGGCAGGGAATACTTTGGACGATCAGGGTCTTGTATAAACAAAACCCATGGTGATGCCGGAAGGGGCTTTGAGAGTGCAGGGTAGGCGGGCCACAAAGAGACCTCTGAGTATTGTATTTATGCTTGGGATATGAAATAACAGTAGGTATAAGATAATGTCACATATGGCCCGTGTTTCGGTGTTAACGGTCGTTTGAATGTTGAATGAGGTAGGTGATAAAAAAAAAAGTTAAGGAGTTTCAAGTGATTTAAGAGAAAAACATAGCCGGTTTCTACCTCTCACATCTACCCCCAGACTTGAGAGGGGCTAGGGCAATTGCGGGAATTGAACGACCCCAAGAAAGATAAATAGGGTTCTCAGGTGATGGATACGCTTTGACGTGGAAGTGTGACAGAAAGATAGACTACATAAGGCAGTTATTGACTAAGAAATTCCCCAACGAGTGATGCTTTTGACTTGCCTGTCTACCCAAGTTGGACCAACACCCAACATTGAAACCGAATATGCAGGGTTTGATTCGTTGTTTATGGGCTTGTTTCAAAGTGTCGGTCAGGGCAGTCTGCAGTCGACCAACTGGCCATACCGCCCTAGTACATGTTTATCTGATTGAGATGTACAATCTTGGCGACTTGCATGTGAGAAGAAATAAGACAGCATGGGTCAGCGTGGGTTGGGTCGCATTGTGAGTTTCGGATCACCTTCGCGGCACCTTTCCCGTGTCGATCTAACGGTCTAGAACTTTGTTAACACTGGCGTCAATGGCACACACGACGCGTAAGACTATGCTCCGCAGTGAATTCAAGTCGTTTGACATCCTCCGCATCACGGTATTTGCCATATGGGACAGGTAGCTGTATTTTGATATAGAATGACGTATTTTGAGTTAGCAGCCTTAATACACCTGCAGCTTTGACACCTGCCCACACTTAAGATGGCCTGCACAAGCGCGTTACATTGAAGTGAGTAGTTTGAGCATGTATGAAAGAGTTGATAACCCCAACTAGAATCTACTGCTGGCTTGATAGATACTCGTTCTCTCAAATAACGAATTGGCACAGATTCAAAAATTGTAATGGAAATTGAGTTGACTTACTTTTTACCTACAGGACCTAGGGTAGGTATCCATGCATCATGAAAGGTGGGGCACTCAATGTTAATGAATTGTACATAAATTATCAACCAATAAGCCGGAGTTTCTCCGCAACACTAGTGAAGGAAGCTCACCTCCCAGCTCAAGCTCCTAACATCTATCACGCATGTACATTCAGCCTCATCGACAATAAAAAGCTACCGCGTTAGGATACACCTTCTTTTACGCTCCCTGACCGCGGAATCTGGTTGAGATCCAACAGAGATACTCATCGATGAGAAATCAGCAAGATTCCTCTTCAACCTATTGCCTGCATCGCGTCGCAGAAATCACGACCTTCAACTCGTCGCGATGACGCCCAAGCGAAGTCTATCACCCGCCGACGAGCAACAGCCCGACCCGAAGCGCCCCCGAATCGAGGATGGTGAAGATGAAGTCATTCAACTAGAAGAAGATGAGGCCCATTCGATAGAAACATCGGTACCGAACCCGCATTATCAAGCTAGAACAGGCCTCCAACGTTCGATCGCGATGGTTCTCAATCATGATGGATTTCAGGGAGCAAGCCCCGAGGCTATGGAGAGTTTCACAGGGATGGTGGAGACATGTGAGTTCTTATACACAGTATCATCACTGGTGCTTCGTTACTGATGCTTCCTTACCAGACCTAGAGGGTATGATCGAAGCTGCCAAAACTCTCGCTCTAGCTGCTCGTCGCGAGCATCCTATTCCCACCGATTTTGAACACGCATTAAGACGGCACAATATCAGCGCCTCATCATTAAAGCCGCACTTGAAACCACCAGTTCCGAAAAAACAACTCTTCCCCGGTTATGTTGATGTGCTTCCTCAAGATCTGGACGCATATACGACACTACCGCTACTGGGTGAGGAGCTCAGTGGACAGCCAGACAAAGATGAGAAAGAATACGTCCCGTCTTCATTCCCGGACTTCCCTAGTAAACACACATACAAGTTTACTCCTCAAGAGGATACCAGCATTCGTGATTCCAAGAAGATTCGCGAGGAAGCGGCAAGGACAGCCCAACAGGGCGAAGACGCCTTACGACGACTAGTGCGGGCATCCAAGATGCGAAAACAGAAAGAAGTCAAGAACCTAGTCGAGCGCGATGCGCACGGCAAAGAACGATTCCGTCTCTGGGAATCCACCATGAAGCGGTTCATGGCAACTGAGGGCAGAGGGGAGAACACCGATCAAATGGAAATTGCGGACCACAGCATGATTGTTAACGGTGAAGCACTCTTCTCGCGTAAAGAGGTCCCCAGGGCTGGCAAGCGGTCCGCTGCCTTGGCAAACAAAAAGGCGGCATGAGTATGAAGAAATTCTGAACAAGATGGCTTACATGATACCCTATACATAATGGTTCTGGCTGGACGGCGTACGGTGTTTAGGGGCTTGCTGTACTTTGAATTGGAAAGGCGATGGAGCGACTACTGATATAGAGCATGCGACCGAAAGCGAGTCGAGCGATAGCAACAACCGGAATGTTGTTTTTAGGCCCCAGGTGCATATCTCAAACGTTGTCTCGAGTGTGGATGCGATGTGATGACTGATCAGGTTGAAGAACCCAGGCTTGATGTGCGTATTCCCTATCCACTGAATATTCACAGGCTCTAATTATTATTTACCAGGCTATCAGGAGTAAAGGAGACTGGGTATGCCCTCATGCTGGCAGCTTCTGTCTGAGTATCAAAACTCATGATCCTCTTCCTCTTATGAATACAAAGTCTCTTTGATGATCCACATCTACAGTCATCAGCCACATTCAAACGCCTCACTCAAGCCCCACATGGCTTGAAAGGTACGTACCTCGCCTGCCGCACGTTCTCCAATGAAAGCGGAGAACGTGCGGCCCTAACGCCCACACAAAATTTCCCAATTTCTTGCCGGTCGCAGCTTCCCAAGATCCGACTCGGCCTACCTAGGATTTGCAGAGCAGCCCTTGAAATCTCTCTTTCTTCTCCCTCACGCACCTTGATCCTCTGCATCGCCTCGTCACCGCAAAAATGGCCGAACAATTGATCCTCAAGGGCACTCTCGAGGGCCACGTACGTCGAACCCCATGAACCTTGCTTCCATCGCTGCCGACTGCTGCGTCACGAATGTAGCTGGTTATCTTGCAACCCGCTCCAAACGAGATGCCTTCAGTCGGTATCGTGGAATGCGATGAGATCTCTGCAACGAAGGACTGAAGGCTGACTCTTAACAGAATGGCTGGGTCACCAGCCTGGCTACCTCCATGGAGAAGTATGTCGAAACACCACAAACATGCCTTTAATCGAGATCGCTCGACTAACCGTTTGCCAGCCCCAACATGCTCCTGTCTGCTTCCCGAGACAAGACCCTGATCATCTGGAACCTCACCCGCGATGAGACCCAGTACGGCTACCCCAAGCGATCTCTCCACGGCCACTCCCACATCGTCTCCGACTGTGTACGTTCACCCAGTGCCCCGCCGCACACGACATCGTTTTTTTGGCGGGCAGAAGGAATTTAGGACACGGGCTGATTGTTGGATTTAGGTTATCTCCTCTGACGGTGCCTACGCTCTGTCTGCCTCTTGGGACAAGACTCTGCGTCTCTGGGAGCTTGCCACCGGTACCACCACTCGACGATTCGTCGGCCACACCAACGACGTCCTCTCCGTCAGCTTCTCTGCCGACAACCGCCAGATCGTCTCCGGTTCTCGCGACCGAACCATCAAGCTCTGGAACACCCTCGGTGACTGCAAGTACACCATCACCGACAAGGGCCACACCGAGTGGGCTTCTTGCGTTCGCTTCAGCCCCAACCCCCAGAACCCTGTCATCGTCTCCGCTGGCTGGGACAAGCTCGTCAAGGTCAGTACAGAGAAGAATTCTTTCCACAGTATTTTTCACATGATGTTTGCAACCCAAGTATTTGCTACTTCAGAGCCTGTTTACGCAGGCCATGAGACCACTATTCACCATTGCCCTGATTCCAGCTTATTCATAGCCTTTTATTTCTCACTTGTTACGATATCAAATGTGTCCAACAACGATTCTAACAATCTGTATAGGTTTGGGAGCTCTCCACCTGCAAGCTCCAGACCGACCACATCGGTCACACCGGCTACATCAACACCGTCACCATCTCCCCCGACGGTTCCCTGTGCGCCTCTGGTGGCAAGGACGGTACCACCATGCTCTGGGATCTTAACGAGTCCAAGCACCTCTACTCCCTCAACGCCAACGACGAGATCCACGCTCTCGTCTTCTCCCCCAACCGATACTGGCTGTGCGCTGCCACCGCCAGCAGCATCATCATCTTCGACCTTGAGAAGAAGAGCAAGGTTGATGAGCTCAAGCCTGAGTTCCCCGCTGCCGGCAAGAAGAGCCGGGAGCCCGAGTGTGTCAGCTTGGCTTGGTCTGCTGATGGCCAGACTCTGTTCGCTGGTTACACTGACAACATCATCCGTGCCTGGGGTGTCATGTCGAGGGCATAAATTTGCTCTACCCTAAAAAAAGAGGCGTGGTGACGGAGGCGAGCGGAAGAAGGTAGATCATTGGTGGGGCGTCAAACGGTTGGCTTCCTCGTTTGGTCTTTATTGATGCAAAGGAAGGGGGGCGACTACAAATCTGACGAGGGCATAACGCATTTGCTGGTTATAGGCAGCCCCTGAAATTACCGGGATTCATCCTTTTGTTCTCCAATAAAGAACTCGAGTTTTAAAACATGTCATGGTGCCAAGTGATGTATTGTACCTTGCAGTGCCTTGTGACTAATACCGATCTGTACGAGATTGATATGTTTGTAGATGAAGCTGTTAATAGCACCTGTGGTCTCATGCACAGAGTTGAAATGATGGAATGCACTGCACACGAATCTGCTCTTGATCAGAGGCATGGATTTTGTCATGCTATTTATGAGTTGTCTAAGCAAACGTCTATTCGGGCAATATTGTACATCAAACTTTTGATTCCTTTGGCCTCTCTGTAATTGATAACAGAGAAACTTTCACCCCGACTTTAGACCTAGATCCTCAATGAAAGCTATGCATCACTTTCAACAACCCCACGAGTTGTTATATGATAGGATCTGGTCCCCCCTCTCATCACCTCTTACATGAAGGGTGGCAGAGAGAATGGGTATCCACCGTTCTTGACACGGAAGACGCTGAGCAGGAAGCTGTAGACAAGGAACAGGACACCACCCCATGCAATTACAGCAACCTGCTGTGTCTTGGCATCAGCGATACGCGGGACCTTGATAGCAAGAGAGATGGCGCAGAATGACAAGACACCGTCTGAGATACAAGTATTAGCACAAGTAAACAAGTCACGAGCAGAAGGTGAGACATACAAAGCGCAGCCACGATCTGGGTCTCCAGGCCGAACTGCTGCTGGAAACCAGGAGCAACATAGCTGATTCCACCACGTCCGTCGCCTGCGACATAAGGAACCTTGCGGATGTGGTTGAACATGTGTCCACTGGTGAACAGCAGGATAGAGATGAGACTGATGGCAGCCCAGAGGTTACGGCTCTGGAGGACGGGAAGCACATATGGCCAAGCAACCACACCTAGGGTGATGGATCCAAGGACAGCAGTGGTGCCGGTAATCCATGCCATCCAGTTGATAGGTCGCTTGATGGCGGGATGAGGTCGATCGGGGAGCTGTCGGGCGAGCCAGTCGTGAACCCGTTCGGCAGATGGGGGTCTAGGAATTCAGAGGTCAATGGCTATCTCTACAGTTCGAGGGTCAAGGCAACTCACCCGCTAGTGAAGTCGTATCTCAGAGGTTCATGTCTGTTAGAAGCATGAGGGCCAGTGGTGGGCGGGAAGAAGAGTAGGACAGGGGCGGTTTGAAGACCAAGCTGCTCAAAGTTAGCGATCCAAGAACCACCTGTATTTACTCTCGGGCTTCAGTGTCCCATACCTGCACGAAGATTTCTCTTCCATCGACAAAGTCCAAAGTGCCAAAGATCAGTCGAGAATCGCCGGCCTTGTCACCCTTGGCCCAGCTCTTGCCCAGCAGATCCCATTCGGGCTGGAACTCGCGGCAAAGCTGGCAGGCAAATCGTGCATCGGCGGCAGTGAGAAGAACAGCGGCACTGTAGTCGCGGGGAGTGGCCGTCAGGGACTTGTACGAGGTTTCCTTGAGCTTGATAGGCGTCGAGGTCTGTTTGGCGTGGAAGTCATTGAATCGGTCGGCCGAGGACTTCTTGGCGGCCACGACACCTGTCGCAAGCAGGGCGAAAGAAAGAAGCGAGGAAAAGAAACGCATGGTGACAATGTGTGTATGCCAGGCCTGTGATGCTCTAGAGAGGAAGAAGAACGAGGCCCAATTGGCCGAAGAGTGTGACGAAGTAGTTTGGCTGTCAAAGCTAACTACTAACCTACTACCTTTCGTACGCGGAGCTATCGAGGTGAAGCTGAGGTGGCCTCTGGATCTAAGAGAGCACCTTACCTAAGCTCTCCCCTGCGTTAGAGGATAGTGGGGGATGAGCAGCGTCATTGGGTGAGACTAATCACGTGAACTTACCCGCCGAGAGTTAGTACGCTATTCCCTATGCAGCATCATGTTTACTTGCTAGCCAAAACACAGGTTGGGTCTGTCGCTAAGACCTGATCCATATTCATCCCACTTCAACCTGTCTCGACACATATGTCATTTGCCTGAGTAGCCTTTGCGTATATCAAGGCTTCAGCATTTGTTACTATCTTCAGCTGTGTCATTGTTCATTTTCATTCATCAAAAGCTTCCCTGCAGGAGCATCTCATTAACGATGAACAAGAGGACCAGGCCCACCGAGGTAGCTACGCGCTCAATGACAAGGTTGATTTAGGCCCAGTACTGACTGTAACCTTACAGCGCTCTGCTCGAATCAATGAGCTTGAATTGAAACACCAAGGCAATGTCCATCAGATGGACCTGACAGGCCGCGATGAAGAAGCTCGCCTACTCAAGCTTCGACTGTTGACACTGCGCGACGAGAATGCGTCGCTAAAGGATCGCTTAGTTCAGCGAGATGCCCTCGCCAAGCAGCTCACCAAACAAGGAAACGACGCGCATACCGAGCTTGCCGAGACCAAGGAGAAGCTCAAGGTCCAGGATATGCAACTCAGGAAACAGGGCAACGAGCTAGAAGGCCTCAAGGTGAGCACTCGGGTATGGGCATTAATCAGCATATCTAGCTAACAGCGGACAAGACCGAGATCGACTCTTTGAATGACTTCAGACAAGACTCCAACAAGGTCTTGCAGGAGAAGCTTGCCCTCAGCCATAAGCTTGATCAGATCCAGCCTGAACTCAACCACCTCAAGACACAACTCGAAAATCACCGCGCCGTTGTCGCCCAGAAACAAGATCTCGAACGCCAGTTGAGTTCGATCGAAGTTGAACTCGAGAACGAGAAGAGATCGAAGCAGCGCATGCAATCAAAGAACCACGACAACGATCAATTGAAAGAACAATTCGAGGAAGCCAAGAGAGAGTTGGAGAAACTCAAGAAAGAACATACCAGAGAGCTCAGGGAAGCACGTGGCGAATGTGACAGACTAGAAGGACGCGTTGAGGATACAAGGAGCAAGTTGAAGAAGACACAGACGGACTTGAAGGACGCCCGAGCCGAGCTTGAATCATGCCGTGCTGAGCTGGAAGAGGCTCGCAAGGCTGCATTGAACAATAAGCCAAGCAAGAAGACTGTCACCATGAAGGAACAGCCCGCTGGCAAGCGACGCGCTCAGGACATGAGTGTGGAAGACATCAGCATTGGAACCCCTGGTCCAGACGAAGCGACTCTCAGACGACCGTTTAAGAAACGAGGTGCTGAGCGCGCATTGGTTGGAGAGAAGTCAACTTTCTCGATCACCCCCTTCTTGAACCGCACAAAGAACCTGTCGGATAACATGTCAGACGAACTGAGCGAGGTTCACTCACCTACTGGAAAAGCCCCGGATGCCCCAGAGCCTGTGGTGCCGCAGGAGGAAGATGCTGCGGAAGCGGACGATTCCGTGTCAATGGAGCCCATCGAGGAGGAAGCGGAATCCGATGGACAAGCTGATAATGCCGTGGCTGAAGAGGAGATATCAGAACCAAAGGCACAGAAAGCTCGAGGCAGGCCAAGGAAGGCTCTTGACGACGCACCGACGACAAAGAAGAATATGCCGGCCCAGACGAAGAGAAAGCCCAAGGTGACAAAGGCTTCCCTCGTACTCGACATTGTGAGCGAGGAGGCCGAAGCCGGTGACATGGAGGCTGAGCCTATCGTGAAACCCAAGAAGTCGTCAGGGCTAAAGGCCAATCCTGCTCCAAGCTTTCTAAGGCCTGCAAACGATGATCTCGACGCACGCAAGAAGAAACGAAAGGTACTTGGTGGCGGTAATAAGACACTCTTTGACGACGATGATGGCGAAACGGTGCCGCGACCAGCGAAGATTCAGATGGGGCCTGGTCGTAGACTCAAGGCACCGTTGGGCGGTCTTCAGGGTGCTTTCGGTGGAGCAACATTCTCACCGTTGAAGAAGGACAGGCGAGGAGTTGGTGCTAGCTTCCTGCATTAAGAGGGACTATACGATTGTGTTATTATATTGACTGGCGGATATGGATATGGACATTGCATGGCATGGTTGGCGTTGGGCATCCTGATCGTTATCTCGAATAGCGGTGGTATTTTTGGGTTATGAGGTCTCAGGCAATGGCGTTTGGGTTATGAATTGAGAACAATATTATTCTCTCTCCGCATCTGACAAGTATCTATTAAGTGATCACTGAAGAGTTTGTTCTAATCGAATATCAAAATGTTGATGGGGTTGAAGTTGAGGTCGAGAATGAGTTCCATCCCAGCGTGATAGTGTAGGGTAGTGGAGTTTTCGTGTCTGAAAAGTTCTACCAGAACCTCAACTTTCCGCAATCGTCATATATTCTTCAATCCAATTTACGACGAGCTGATACTTCTGCACCAGCGCTTATCTAGCATATTCTTATAGTTGAGAATCTCGCACCGTTCGGTGTGAATTCTATGAGGTAGTGGGCTGCGAAAGGCATTGCAGTTAGCTGTTCCTGACCCTACCAGCTCTCACGATGAACACCCGATTAACGCCATGCTTCACAAGCATAGGCCGTCAACTCAGCGTGTCATTCTCGGTTTCACGATCAGTATTGTCGTCAATCCGCTGGTCATCATCGGGCTCTCGTTGGAAACAGCGCCATGGTAACGATGCATACGCCCGTCATGCAAAGGTTCAAGGACTCAAAAGTCGAGCAGCTTTCAAACTTTTAGAGGTACGCGCTCATTTTCCCAATGAATTATATGTTCGCACAGAACTGATATCTCAATAGATGGATGCCAAATACAGACTATTCAAGAGCAATGGACAAACAGTGGTTGACCTGGTGAGTTCCTATGACTAAATCGACAGGACGATACAGGACCTCTTGAGCTCACCCTTTTCAGGGATATGCGCCTGGCAGTTGGTCACAGGTAAGTCCTACGTAACTTTTCCAGATTCACGACTCAATTGACATCCCAAGGTTGCTGTGGAAAGGACAAGGCCAAATGGCCGAGTCATCGGTATCGATCTTATCCCAGCCCAACCGCCGCGTGGTGTAGCAACCTTCCAGGGTGACTTTCTTTCACCAGACATACAAGAGATGGTCAAAAACTTCATTGTCGAGAGCCATCGACGTCCGCCTCCCTTAAAGGAAACTGAAGAGAACGACGGCTCCGACACAGACGAGGGTACTGGACTCGATCGGCCGAGCTACCTCGATATGGAACGACATACAGCCCAAGACGAGGCACCAGCCCCTGAGCCAGAGGCATCAAAGAAGCGTCTTGTAGATGTTTGTCTTTTTCGACGCCCTCTCACATATGTTCTGGTTGCTAATGCCCGTCCAGGTTGTTTTAAGTGACATGTCAGCACCCTGGGAGCAAACTACCGGCTTCAACGTGAACACATTGAGTAATCCCTATCATAGGTTGATGAACACGAGCGGCAACGCCTTTCGCGACCATGCCGGAAGTATGGTGAGTCATGTCTTACACTAACTTACTGGGGATTTGTTACTGATATTTGAGCTTCAAGGACCTCTGCGCTGCTGCTCTTCAGTTTGCCAGTGATACCCTTAGGACTGGCGGACATTTTGTCTGCAAGTTCTATCAGGGACCAGAGGACAAGGACTTTGAGAAAAAGCTGAAGACTCTTTTTACCAAGGTCTTCAGAGAGAAACCCGAATCTTCAAGAAAGGTACATATGCGGTTGATCGAGTATGTCAAGACCGATATCAAGATATGCTAACACCCTACTTAGGAGAGCCGTGAGGCATACTTTGTTGGGCTACGAAGGAAAGCTGGTGTCACGATAGAACCACCCTCACATATGCAGGATTAGGATAGAGCGGCTGTATAACATTTGTATCAATAAGTCCAGACGGTGTTGTTGATTTTACTGGTCTCTGTATTATACATGGAGCTTGGACGAGGCCGTCCTTAATCACTTGGAAGATAATCCCATCATGACGGCAGCAATGCGCGAGAATTTGATTGTAGAATTTTGTGAAACCTAGGCACGCCAATTCCATGCAAGACCCATTTGCAAGCCGAAGTTCGGCATCATTTGCCTCATAAACTGGCCCAAACTCCACCCAAGGCCAATATTTTTCACCAACCAGCCGCTTAGACCTTGAAACCGCGCGAACGTCTTCGGCCACGGGCACGCTCGAACTTGCGGCCCTTGGACTCGATAAGGGGCTTCTGTAATGGGGGTTAGATGATGTTGCAGTATAACAGCTATCAATTGGTCGTACCTTGTGCTTGTGGGGACCGAAGCCGAAGTGCTTGACGGCCTCACGGGAGTTCTTGGGGCCACGGAGGATCAGGGTGTTGCTTCCGGTGGGAGCACGGAGAGCAAGCTGGTCCAGGGTGATGGCCTCACCGCCAGCAGCGACAATGCGAGCACGGGCGGTGGCGGTGAATCGCAGGGCAGCGATGGTCACCTTGGGGAACTCGAGCAGACGGTTGTCATCGGTGATGGTACCGACAACAACGACGGTTCGCTTCTCACCCTCCTTGTTGATGTTGGCGACAATTCGGGACAGGGAGACGGGAGGTCGGTTGATCTTGGACATAAACAGACGTCGGAGAACAACCTTGTTGAAGGAAGCGTCAGTTCGGCCTGGAAAATTGGGATTTGGTTAGCTCGCGTCTTCTCGTTCGATTTGTGCGGTCGCAGGCGGAGGATTGGACGTACGGGCCAGGAAGCGGTAGAGCTTCACCAAGAGCTTGAGGTAGACATTGTCGCTCTTGGGGGCAGTGCGGTGAGTGCCCTTGACGTGGTGGCGGTCGAGATCGATACCTGTGTTGTGAAGCCATCGTCAGCCATTTGGTTCTAGCATGCTCATAATGGACAACTCTGTCTTGCGCTTTCGCGAACAAGATGGTGCCTTGGTCGCAGAGAAGAAGGCACCGAAGCACACTCCTTCTCTACTCGCATACAGAGGCTGAAATTCAAGTTCTTCACGTACCCATGGCGGCGGTTGTCGCTGTGAAATTTGGCGATACTGGGTATGGAGGTGGATGTGGATGCGAACTTTTTCACCTTTGGCTTTGGGTTGGTGGCTGCTCTAGGGCTTGGGTCTCGTGACCTGGAGGGAGGGACCGTGCATTCCATTTCAGGTAAGAGCGTGCCGCAACCTGCGCTAGCCTAGCCTGGTCACCTTATCTCACTGCTACACCGAGCTCACCTCAGCAGCTCAGCATAGATACCGTACACCTCCCTGCTAGCTTTACTTGTACAAATCACAATGTGGATATGGAGATGTATTTTTGGCATAACAACAATAGTAACACATATAAGGAATCCACGTACGGTGGTTCTTGTCTATTGGTTCAAATGCCCTGCCTGGTATCCTACTGTTAAATCTCTCCTAGGACAATACCTCCGCATCGTCGTCTAGTAGTACGGCAGACCTTGCACTAAGGTTTGCCATTGTTCCAACTGCCCCATGATTGTACATACAAATCTACCTACCTTACGTCTCCCGTAATCGCGCCGTTCCTTGTCCCTTTTTATTCTTTTCCTGCTGCCAAACAACCATGCTTTAGTAGAAAAATCTTCGTCGTACAGACTATCTTCACATATTTATATAAAATCACAAGGAGCGTGGCTCAGTATCGGGTCTGAGGTCAACTAAAAAGTCGCGGGTCATCTCAAAACTCAGCCAGCTGGATGCCATACTGGGAGCGACCTTGAGAAGGTTAGGCACAATGCCCTTATAAAGACCCTTGACTCCCTCCTGCATCACAATGACCCGAATCGCATCTGTGATGCCCTTGTATTGGTAACCCATGCCTGACATGGTGTTGATCTGAAACCGACGCCGTAGAACATCACTATGTATTCTGTCAGGAAGATGATCGCACAGATGATAAACATTCAGTCACTTACAAGGGGTATGTGCAGGTTTGTGCGACAGCTCCAGATATGGCACCAGCGAGCAACTTGCGACTTGCACCAGGGTTTTGCTCTCCCTCTGGCGTCAAGTATTTCCGGACAGATTCATACACCATGAAATTAAGGCCAACCTATAAGCTCAAGTCAGTCCAAAAGGTCATATACCGTTGCAGGTAAAGGTACAACTTACATATGGTGCCACACCAGCAACAGTAGGGATAATGCCTCGATACAACGCAGACATGCCACCCTCGGTTTTGTACATTTGAACCAAAGTCGTCCACATGCCAGGCAATTTGTCTGGTCTGGCTCCAAGTTCGGCAAAGCTTGCAGATTGGATGGATAACCGCGTCCGAACAATATCGAGGGGATATGTGAGGAACACGGACGTTATACCGGCTATACCACCGCAGATAAGGCGAGAGAGCGGCGATAGATCAGCACCTGGGTAGTGTTCAAAGATATTCTGCATCTCTGTTAGCCTCTCGCATACGAGGTCGAGGTTAGACTGCAAATGCTACCCACCCGCTTATAGAAGTTGTAGCTGCTGAATTGTACAGCCGAGTATGGAACAATGCGGATGCAATTTGTGCCATTGCCTCGCATGAATCCCCTCCAGCCTTCTTCCTTCCACATCTTGACCAAGGCCCTTCCTACTGAAAGTTTGTACGCATCTCGTCCGACACTTTGGACCTGCATGAGAATCTTGAGTCGTTCTAGGGGGGATACGACGGTTCGGGAGACAGCGCCGGCGACACCTCCAGCGCAGAATGCAGCGACGACGGGTTGAGAGATGGTCTCTTGGAATTGTATGGTACGGCTAGGGGCCACGGCCTCGGCCGAACTGACCATGTCCGGCTGCGACTAGGATACCTCAGTTAGTAAAGTTTTTATGATGGAATGGCGATCATGCGGGAAAATCGCTTGAAGATCAACAATTGCTCGCATGTTGACGTACAGTTGACATGATGGCGGGTGAAGTTATTGCGTTGTATGTGAGACACAATTGCAATTGGTTTCGAGACAAGGCTTTGTCTTTGTTGGAAGCGCCTGGTTTCGTAGTGGTTGCTAGGCTTCAGGTGTCGGTTGCGACTGTGGCGGACAGCCTCAAGGCTCGAGAGAAACGCGTTTCCGCGATTTGTGTCTTCCCTATCAAGCGATGATATCTCCAATTGTTACTGTGGTAAGAAGGATAGCAGTGGCATGCTGGATGGAATATGTGAGAATAGGATATCGGAGACCATCGGTGGATAACCGGGAGACGTCTGCGCCGGGACCGACACACGACAAGGCGTGCGGGCGGGTTGCTGGCGAGCCGTGTCGTCAGAAGTACGGCGGGTGTCGTATTTATAGGGGATTCGGTTGAGCGGTGATAGGAAGAGAAGGTCGACGGACGGGAGACGGGGATCGGTGCCGTCAATGAGGAAGCGGATGGGGGCGCGTGAGCCGGCGATGCGGATGACTTCGGGGCGCGCGCGTGGTCCCCCGGTTTCCGTTCGAGAGAAGCAAAAGCAGGACCTGGAACGCTTAATTGTGGGGGAGGGGAAAACTCTCACAACCAGATCAGGTACTTTATCGACTACAGGGTAGGTATATTGAGACCAGATGACATCGAGCAGATGTACTAGTCAGCGACCACGGGGGCAACTCGTTTTATGTTGACCAAGGCCCCATGGCTTTACGTGCGTGCCCTATAAACACATGCCTGGTGAGCCTGTCGATAGCATTCTGCTCCCATGAGCCAGTCCGCATGAAAAATGGTTCTGGTGCGTCTTGCATTCTTAACTGATCTGATTTGAAGCTGGAATCTGAGAGGCGTCAAACCATGAAGGTGGCTAGACGCTCAATCAGCAACCAGACTCCTTTTGGCTAGGCACAGGGGCAAGGGGGACTGCGACAATCAAAGCCTGCAAGATAACTGGCCAGGGACCATAGCTCCGACCGCATGAATGGAACCAGTCGCAGCTTTGGCTACACAACGTCATCGCAGTGAGGTCCTTAGGGGCATTCAACTCACGACAAGGGGAACGATAAGATGAGCGATACAGACAGATCATTGACCCGTTGCGCCGAATCATGTTACAACAAAACAGTCTAAACTACCTACGAAATAATAACTTCCAAAGGAAACGCGCCGCGGCAAAAGCCTTCAGTCTCGAAAAAACGAGGTTACCCACACCCGACCCAACATGGCGTCCGTAGCTTCTCATACGTTGCCATACAGTTAGTTGGTCGGGCCAATCGTTCAATATTACACATTGCACCTGTCAAGTGAGAGGGAAAGAAGCCAGCCCCAACCAGGAAGCAGAAACTTTTGCTTGAGAAGTCCGGCCATATACGGCGGGTACTTCCAACACTGCAAGTGAGATGCTTACTCGGCGACGTCAAGGTCGTCATGAGCGGGAGGAGGGCTGTCAAGAGCTGTGTCCAATGTCAGTATAGATCGAGCAGAGTGGAAATTGTAGAACGTACGCTTCCGCTCATCACCATTAGTACCGTTCTCCCTTCGGTCACGGTCATCGCGGTCATCCTTGGAATCACGCTCACGGTCCCTGCGTAATTGAATTAGCATGGTCAGACAAAAGCAAACAAATTGAAGCATACCGATGGTCAGGGCTGCGAGAACGGTCTCGGTCACGGCGGCTCTCTCGGTCGTAGTCGCGGTCACGATCCCTTCGTTCGTCCTTACGAGGAGAGTAATCGCGAGTGCTGCGACGGGGAGAAGGAGAGCGTCCGCGGCGAGGAGATCGAGCACCACCACGGCGGTCGCGGTCGCGGCCAGACTCAAATCGCCAAGAGGCAGAAGGAGGAGTGCGAGCCCACTGGGAGTATGTCAGCTAACATGTCCGCATGCTGATTAGTATTGAACTCTGGATCATACCTCAATCTTGAGAATATCGTCTCTACCGATGCGCTTGTTGTGCATCTCGTGATAAGCATCATCAGCGTCGCGTCGGTCCTCGTACTCAACAAAGGCAAAGCTATTGTCCATGTCAGTTTAATCGCATGCCAGCAGGGAATATCACACTCACAGACGGCTGGACGTAGACCTGGGAGCAGGAATGTCGCAGCGAACCAGGCGACCATAGCTATTAGATAAATGGTCAGCATATTGCGAAAACATACTCTAACGCAGCAAAACGCCGACAGAGGCCCCCTTTTGAACATGAAATGTCATGCGCATTCACGCGCCTGATCTCGAAAGACTCCGGGCCGGCTCGAACCGAAAAGCGACTGCGCAGTGGACGAGCAGCCCAATCGATGAACGTGGGAAGACAGAGGGGGAGATAGTGCTGGGGACGTGGGCGCGAGCGAAAACGAGAGGGCGATGGCGCGAGGACGACGATGGACGGCGAGGCATCATGGCCAAGGCTGGAGACCAGTAAAGGAGTGTCCAGCCTATAGCACGGACATGGACGAAGGCGCGCGCGAGAACGATAGGACGTGGACGTGGACGAGGGCGTGGGCGTGAGCGTGAGCGAGGTTGACATACCGTTCGAACTCGTAGGCGAGGTCGCGAGCGCGGGTGCCGTGGCTAAAGCCGGTCACGTAAAGGGTGGTGCCGCCGCGAGACATGGTCGTATAATCAAAGTAGATGTTTCAAGCGATTAAAAAGAAGTGGAAACTGATGCAGCAGTTCCAAAGAGTCCTGGGGAGGAGAAGATTGATGGAAGTGTTGATGATGGTGTAACCGTAACTGAAATCGAAGTTGTACGATATGATCACGAGGTTCCAGGTAGGTAGGGGAAAATTTGGCGGCTGAATGCTGACATAATGCACCATGCCCATAACTGCACCAATCGAAACATGGATGCTTGGCCAACCCGTACAAGTTCAGTATGCGCACTGGCTGCGGTACCTGGGGCAATCCTCAGCCTCGTTCTACGATTATCTATTCATGTTATTCTTGATTGAAATCATGCAGCCAGACTGAAACAATTAGGCAAGCTTCTCTTTTTACAAAGTTCGGCAATTGCTTCTCCGACCGACTTTACAATCGGCAGACCGGAGCTTAATAAGACAGCGAGCGCGCTGAGCCCGGAGTCCGACACAAGGCTCATTGTGAATTTGTGGAGGCGTTTTAGAACAAGGCCCCATCTATTATTTACCTGGATTAGTAGAGCATATGAGGTCATTCTCGTTTGGAACGGTCTGCCTGCTGAGGTTGTAGGTTATCGTCATGTCACGTCACCTTGCCTCACACAGAAACAGAAAAATATTAGCCGTTAGCAAGCAACAACGAACGAAATGCAATTGCACATGCCATCTGATGAGCAACTGCCGGGGAATTTGGGGCTCGCTTAGTAGAAAACTCCGATGGTGTCTAGTAGTTAATTCATAGGCTTATCATGACCGGAACCCTCCGAGCGTCCCGACTGTGTGTGTAAGCCTCATCCACCTCCTCTGTCCAGTTCCAGTCTCCAGACGAGGCCCGCAGGCCGAGGCTGTTGACAGAATGACGTTTTGGTGAGACTTTGCAGTCAGTCTTACAAGTCTCATCCATGATAAGCATAATTGTCAGTCAGTCATCTTATCTTTTCTTTTCTTTTCTTTTCTTAGCACGGCAACCTCGGGCTCAGCAGGGAACGTGCAGTCGGTATCCTCGTGGTCTCTCAAATGCCGACTCTACTCTTGATCGTCAGCCGTTGCATCCGATGAGATTCATATGCCAGCTTCCTCCATAGTTATTTCAAAAAGCCCCAGTGCCGTGCCGTGCCGTGCTGTGGTGTTCCCCTTGAACTCTTCATCTTTTGTGCATAATATCGAATTCTTTGAACATTTCATCACACCCTCCCCAGTCTTCTCAAAGCTGAGAAGATAGGTCCTTTCACGACTACAGAATCAACCTGAGTCAAGGTTTATCCAACTCGAATTTCCATCGACGGATCTTTGCCTAAAATCCTTCGAGTCTTCGTGCTATCCAACAAATGGCTTCTTCAGTCGCTTCCGGTGACTCCCCGCTTTCCGGCCGGAGCACCGGATATATCGCCCGGGAACCGGCGCCGGAATTCCAACGGCCGCCGCCAAGATCGCTCGGCGATGCTTTGCGAGCTGCTGGCATGACGATTGATGGGCCCGGTACAGGAGTCGGCTCCGAAACTCCCAGCGAGGAGGACTACGAAGAGAACATTCGGCCAACCCTAACAGACCCCTCCGTTATCCGGCATCGTTACATTCGTCGTGGTCGCAAAAGAGCAGAAACACCATCCTTTTCCAGTATAGAATTCGAGAAACTTCAACAGGAGCCTGGATTCCGATTCAATCGTCGTGACTCTGGCATTCATATCGTCTCCGACGAAGACAAAAGTCTGCAGCAAATATTAAAGTCCAGTTCCCAATGGGCACAGGAATCTACCAGCCCGAAGCTTCGGCGACGCAAATTTGCTGACCTTGTCTTCACTCGTCAATTCTCAACGTTTGATCGTCATAACCCATCGGCATCAAACAGCCCATTTCATGGCTTTTATACATTATTTTGGCTTGCTGTCGCTCTTTTTGTCTTCAAAATCTCTGTCCAGAACTGGCAAGTTTATGGGAACCCATTTGGAGCCAGCGATATTATGAAGACTATGTTTCACCGAGATGGTATGAATCACCCCTATACAGCACGATGAAGGAGTCTAACTGGACCAAAGTGATTGTTCTCTTACTTTCTGATGGCATCATGTGTGCCCTTACGGCAGTGACTTGGCTGATTCAACGCCTTGTATCTGCCAACTATCTAAACTGGGATGGAGCTGGATGGGTCATCCAAAATGTAAGTGATTGAGATTCCCCGACAACGATTTGTTGAGCTGAAACACGCTTGTTTAGATATGGCAAACAACTTTTCTGGCAGGTGTTATTGGCCTGACGCTATGGCGCGACTGGCCATGGACTCATACCGTGTTCTTCGTCCTACATGGTATTGTCATGTTGATGAAGCAACACTCGTACGCCTTTTATAACGGCCACCTCTCTTCAGTATACAAGTACCGTGCTACTATACTGAAGAAACTCAAGCAACTCGACCGTGTTGACCCAGCCGTAACTCCGTCTCAAACTGAGCCCCCAGCATCAGCCATCTCGACGCAGCATCTTAGCGTTGCGCCCTCGGCCGAAGAACGTCGAAAGTCTATCTCAGCGCAGCCGGACCATGAAGAAAGCGACATTGACAAGATTTCGCGAGCTATCGCATCTGGCGAGCCTTTGGATGATGAGCAGATTGCCATTTTTGAACGTATCATGAGCTGGGAGGTAGATGCCATGACAGACGAACTAAAGGGAACTGCTACCACTATGGACAAATCATACCCAAACAATTTGTCTTTCATTGAGCATTACAAATGGATACCTTTGCCAACCCTGGTATACGAACTAGAGTACCCGCGATCTGACTCCATCAGCTGGCCGTATGTCTTCGAGAAGTTTGCAGCGATGATTGGGGTCTTGTTTGTTATGGTTCAGGTCTCGCAATACTCTATGTGTAAGTTGCTTTTTTCTGAGGACTTGTTCCACGCGAAGACTAACATAAGCCTGTAGATCCCGTCGTCATGAAGACGGTTGAGATGAAGAACAACGGCGTTCCATTGGCTGGCAGATTCCAGGAGTTTCCATGGCTTCTTCTTGATCTGATATTCCCTTTCATGATGGAATACTTGGTAAGTTGGAAGCAAATGACCTTCTCACATAGCCATGCTGATATGGATGTATAGCTTGCCTGGTATCTTATTTGGGAGACCATTCTGAACATACTGGCCGAGTTGACGTACTTTGCTGACCGAAGCTTTTATGATGCATGGTGGAACAGCGGCAAGTCACAGTATTCCTTCAGTGCTTGTATACAAACTAATATGTTATCCAGTGTCTTGGGACCAATTTGCCCGTGATTGGAACCGACCGGTCCACATCTTTCTTCTTCGACACGTCTATCACAGTTCCATTTCTTCCTTGAAGGTCAATAAACACGCAGCCACCCTCATCACATTCTTCCTCTCGGCTTGTGTTCACGAGCTGGTCATGTGGTGCCTATTTAAGAAGCTGAGAGGCTATCTCTTGTTCCTCCAGATGTGTCAATTACCAGTAAGTGTTGCTCTTAGATGAACCAAGAGTGAGTTACTGACACTTAGCTCTACAGTTGGTCAGACTGAGCCGTACCAAATGGTTGCGTGGACGTAAAACACTGGGAAACTTTATCTTCTGGCTGGGCATATTCACTGGCCCGAGCCTGTTATGCAGCCTGTATTTGATACTCTGATTTGGTCTCGATATATAATGATTGTACGATATTGTAGGATTAGGCCAGTTCAACTCGATGAAAAATTAGTATCATGATAGAAGTTCAGTTCGTGATGATTGCAGAGTATTTGAATGTTTTCCTACGTAACCAGCTTAGATGCATACGGCTTATTACAGAACCACGTGTAGCAACATCTTCCAGGCTTGTCACGGTTTGTTCCAACGAAAAACACTGCGACGTGAGCTTCCCTCGCTTTGGTGAAGAATTTATCTCGATTTGTAAAGATGAGAACCAAGGAACATGGGCTTTTATAAAAGCATCGAGTATTCCTGCCTGTGAATGACAACATCTCCATATCGCGCCATCGCCAAACAAGTCCCAAACTAAATCTACATTTTCTCGTGAGTAGCCATAAGAGAACCTAAAAGTCAAGTTAGTATATCGTTTTCAATGTCATTTGAAGCAATGAAGACTTACCAATGAAGGTAGTGATAAGGCGGCTGCGGACTTGGCAGATATCCTCGGGAACCAGCCAGATGGTGGCACCAAGCTTTCGGGCAATACTGATACTCAGCTTGGCGTTCAAGTACGCGTCTTCGTCGGTCTGTCCAGCTGTCACAAGGTCGTAATCGACGTAGCTGCTCTTCATTCCGTTCAAAACATCCAGAAGGAAGATACCGGAAGCAATCGAAGGATCCTTGAAAGAGCGAATGGCAGAGTTCCTGCCACCCTTTCGTGACATATCGTTTGCCCACCGCACCATTTCCGAGTCGGTAATCTCCCTCTTGCCCAGCTTCTGAGCCAGAGATGATAGGGTAACAGTAATGTCCTTGCGCATAAGCTGCCACACAAGACCAAGAGTCAAAGTCCTCTGGCCATCAGTGATATCGGCACCCTGGATACCCACCAGCGAGAAGCCGTTCTGTTTGCCTAGCTCGATCGCATAGTTCGTGTTCTCAACGGCCTTGAACCTCGACATCTCACCTCCATGAGCTGGTCGCTTGTTGACGTGGCGTGGGTTGACGGAACCAGGAATGACCTTCTCATAAGCCTGGAGGAGGATGCTACCGTCCCGGAGATCATCGAAGAACGAGACGACCGCAGGCTGGACATCCAAGCTGTTAAGCCACAGTGTAAAGACTCGAGCCTCGCGCTCACCCTCGGCATCGAAATCCTCAACCTCAAGCTTCTCCTCTTCGGTGATGGGGTCCAGGGCGGGGTGGTTGTTGAAGAGGTTGGCAACAAAAGCCAAATTAAGCTTGGGGTTTCCAGCAACAAGAGACTTTGGTGTCAAGAACTTGCGGCAACCGAGCTTGTCAGCTTCCTGAAGAACTGCTTCGGCTCGGTCGTGTAGATCTTGTTGCTGCAAAGGTGCACGGGTAACTCCATATTCGGGGCCAATCTGTGCGAGCAGTACCGCATAGTTTTCACCGTCCTTGACATCAGAAGAGAAGTTGTTAACACTGTGAATGGTTAGTTTGATGAAGATAAAAACCGAGGTCGCGATTGACTTACGTGCGAGACCAATTGGCAGCCTTCAAATGGTAGTTAAACCATCGAAGAAGGATCTGCTCAGGAGGCAATCGGAGGAACTGCTCAAGAGTTTCGTCCTCTTCAAGCAATCTGTACAGCTCAGGGTGAAGCTTAATATCAATTTTGCCTAGCAAACCTCGTCGAATAATCTGCCAGATCAGACCCAAGATGAGATGCTCCCTGACCTCAATGATGTCGCCAGCACCAATGTTAACAACAGAACAGCCAATACCCTTGGCCGACTCGATAACAATGTTGTTGTTTTCACTCATGTGAAAAGCATTGAGCTTCTTAATCTTCCTACCGGGGATATTGAGGACACGCTCATCGATAGTGTCAGGAACGCTGTCATTGATGAGCTTGGCCAGGACCAAACCATCCTTGCACTCGTCAAACATCTCGAAAGTATCGGTGGGGAAAGGTAGGCGGCTATCGATATCGGCATCGCCAGCCAGCACGGCATTGATGTGGCGGGTGAACTCGGTACGCTCATCCTCGTTGATGGAGTGGATGATGTTGGCATTGGAGCCCTGGACCTGGATCTTGCCACTGACGCTGCCCTTGGAAGCATGGCCTCCAGTGCGCTGCGCAACAACACCACCGCCACCGGATGAAGGAGTTGGCCCTGTGGACATGCGCTGCTGAGCGGGCGAAGAGTCGCGGAGCTTGGCAACGAGCTGACAGAATAAGCGTTAGCGTTATTTACATATATCTATCCAGAGGCATCGGAGCATACGCTAACGTAGTCCTCGAGCTCAACGCGCCGTGAAGAGTCAAGCTCGACTTCCTTTAGCGCCTGTCGCACAACATCGTACGGTTGGTTTTCGCTCTGTTGCGTGGCCTTGATGGCGGTAGCTTCGTCGAGGTATCCCTTGTCGTCGACATCAAGTCGCTGGAAGGCATCGGACAAGCCAAAGATCTCGTTCTGCTGGAACTGAGGAAACTTCCTATCACAAAATTGTTAGTCTGACAATGCAGCCCGCGAGATCCGGCGCGACCGACCTCTGGAGTTTCAAAACGTTCATGGCGGGGGAGGTGAGGAGCGCTGAGGAGGGGCGCCCAGATAGATGGAGAGTGCTGAGAAGGACTAAAGCGACGCGCTCCGTCGGGACTTGAAATAATCAGGCAATCCAAGAGACAGGGGAGCAGTCGAGGAGAAGCGCCCTGTTATGAGTTTGAAGAAGATGATGCGAGAATTGGGCACCTGAAAGGAGAGGGACCGTCTTCAGGCGGGCATAGCATGGGTGGGGGAGGTCCTTAGTCGCACTCATTCCAACTCGAGTACTTCTTCAGAGCAGTCGATCAAGTATCTTCTACCATGAGTCAGGTACCTAAGCCGGCCCGGCGCATGACAGTTGTACTTGGTAGAGTGGGGCATGGTACTTGCATGCCACGTCACTGCGGGGAGCTTGCTTCCCTAGGTACCGAGAGAACTTTCCATTTTGGCGCTCTAGAGCGGTGATGTAATGGCCCTTTTGGGATGGCAGTGCAGGGCTGCTTTTTGCTTTATTCAAGTTTATTCCGTCGAGGCGTCCCTACCTAGTAGTCACTTACGACGACATTTTAGGCACTCAAGGTACATTATTGCAGGCAGCCCCTCGAAGCATCTGGCTCAAGGCTAATAATACCACAAGTACCTTAGAAACTCGGTGCCTGACCAAGTGATTCGTACCTCCCAGCCCCAGGTAGTCTTTCAAAGGATGTCGCGGATCAGAGCAAAGCCCCACTCAGTTGCGTAAGGCCCATAGCCATCCATAGGTTTTTCGTTTTACTTCTGCATGGCGGGGATATTGTGCTGAATGGTGGAGAAAAGAAAGAAAAAAAAGCACAGCAAAAGCCATTGTCTATCTGAAGTCACCGGTATTGAACCACATTGAATTACACACCGCACAACCTACTTTGTTCACTGCCGAGATGTCCGTTTGCAAAGTTTGCGAAGAGGCGTTGGTGCTGCGTCTTGATCCGGACGACGACGTGGATGATGAGGTTGGGGCGTCGAGCGCCGCTGGTCCCAGTACCGCCTCAGAATCATCAGTCCCTGATGACCTTGAATTACCCTGCGGCTGTCACTTCCATTGGTAGGTTGGAAACCGGGATGCTTGCTCATGTTATAGTGCCTCTCTGATGCTTCAGAATATTGGCTAATATAGTAACAGGCAATGTTTATTAGATCAGTCTTCTGATATAGCACTCTCTCTCAAGTGCCCTAGTTGCAACACCTATCTCCCTGTCAATGATGCCGGACCCTCGGTGACCAACCCATTCCTCTCTACGCTTCCAGGCTCCGCCATCCTCACAACATACACCAACGAGGGCGGCGTACAAGAAAAGCTGGACATTCTACCATCAATCACGGAGGAAGCATATCTCGAAAGCCACCCAGAAGCACGCCCTGCCCGTGCATTGCATGTTATGTGCGCCGAGGGTGACGTTGGCGGCATTGTCGAACTCCTTCGTGATGCTGGCGATGAGATTGAAGATTTGGCATCTTTTGTCACCTACCAGGACCCCCTCGCAGATATGAAGAGCGGGTTACATCTGGCTATCGAGAAAGCCCAAGAGGAGTCACTGTGGCTTCTGCTCTGGCTGTGTTCTACGATCCCGGACTCCTCATTTCCCGATTATGCTCGCTCGGTAGCTGAAGCTCTAGGCGTTGGCCGTCTATCGGTGACTCAGGAAAAGGATATTCGTGGGTTGCAAGATAGCCAGGGCAGGACAGCTGTGGACCTCGCTCAACAGCAGCAGGGACAGTGGGGAGCCATACTTCAAACGGGTCTACTATCACTGTAAGACCAATTCGTACATTCAGTTTCTGGCGTATGGCTTTGATTGAGAGATTGTGGCGGTACCCAATATAGATGAGGTATCAACGGTAGAGGGCATATGCTAATGGCGTTGGTGAAGAAAAAAAGTTAAGGAAGGAAAAGTTGGTGTGTAAACATGGTAGATATAATGGAAAACACGTCCATTTCAGAATGTTGGGCCAAATGAGGTTATTCGTCTGTGATTGTCAGCGAACTTGTAGCGCAAGTGGTGGGATATGACTGTGAATCTCGTCCTGGCACTTGACTGAAGTGACCGGGCACAGAGGCTCTATTACAGAATACTATCCTAGTATGATAGGACCTTGAGATAACCTTGACATAATATTTGGATAGTTTTTATCCTTACTCTTATAGGTAGCTTCTCGTGAGTGGTAAGTGGTCGGCTCAGCATTTTGCTAGTATTTCTATCTGAAACGAAGAGAACTGCATTGCACTCACGACCACGAGGCTCCTTGGGATGGTTTACACATATTGAAGGCTTGGACTAGAAAGTGAGAGTCTACAATCAGTGTTCTCCAACAAATGCACCCAAGTTCGATGAGACAAGTGGTCGTATCAATCCATACAACTCCCATAGCTCTATTGCCGCCTTTCTAGTCTAACGTTCTCTAGATTCCCGTCCTTCATCTAAGGTAGTTCCTTGTTCGATACAGTCTCAGATTTGCCCTTTCCGCTTGACCGATTTGACAGAAGTTGCGAGAGAACAAAGTGATTCACATCTTCATCAGCCCAGTATGCCATGTGAGATGCAATTGTATTGATTGGGTTGAAGTCCAAAACACTCCTATGTGCACAGTCAGTCTCCGTTCGTCTCCACCTTGGGAAATGCATGTTTCCATGAGGCTATCACGGTCAAAGCAACACTTACTCTTGAATGCTGTAGTCAACTCGGCCGTTACGGTTGAGCGCTCGGACTTTGGCTTCTTCGTTGCGCATCTTGCGCGCCTTCTTATCTTCTTCCGTTGCAGTCGTTACCTCTCCATCCTTTGCCGGCTGGGCGCGACTTTTCTGGAATTTCGAGAACAAGGTCTCAAGCTCGTCGTCGATCAGTGTTGGGTTGTGGTCGCTTGCCCCTGAATCAAGTGCAGCGCTTCCAGTTGCAGAGTCTGCAAGCTTTTGCATACGTGCGTCTGTGGCTTCTCGTTTCTCAGCAGCACTCGATACTTCTGGTACCTTGACCCCTGTGGTTTCAGAGCCCTGACCTTCGCCTTGGCTTGCGTTGGCCGTGAGTCGGGCCACCTCTTCACTACTTAATCCGAGAGAACGGTTAAGTAGATTGCTAGCAATGCCGGCGCTCAGGCTCGACCACAGCCCGCTAACGCTCTGTCCAACTTTGGCACCGATTCCCGTTAATCCCTGTGGTGCAACATTGCCAAATATACCTCTCTTCGTGTATGGCAGCAATTGGGGCTTCAAAGTCGACATGGATGGTGATATCAGTGGCTCAAGACGGTAACTGATAGGGTCTGATGGATGGAAGATATTGAAGAGCTGCTGAACTTTTGGTGACGCAACAGATGTAGGAAGGCCAGTCACCGAGGATATCTCTTCTGTTCCTGAAGCAAGAGGTGCCGTTCTTAGAATGTCTTTTTGGCTGTCTGCGCTCTGGATATTGTTGATGTTGCCTGCTGAACTGCGATGTCTGGCCGCTATAGTTCTATAAACCATGTTAGCCACGAGAGTCTTTGGATGTGAGGTTTGCTGAAGCGTACTGTCCCTTAAGCATCTGGAAGAGGCCGACTGGAGAGCCCAGACAAAAGAAGTCCTCCACCTTGAACTCCAAGCTGAGCTCAGAATCCTTGGGTGGCTCTGTACGATCTTGGGCTGGCCACAGTCGCAAAAGGGACTTTGATTCTGTGGGTTGGTCCTGTTTTTGCTGGCAAAGCAGGTCAAAGAGAATAGCAGAACCCAAAGAGTGGCCCATCAGGTGCACTTTGCCCTTAAACTCTGGGTTTCGTTCCTTAAACAAGTTGCAAATTCTGTTGCATTCATTGAGTACAATCTTCGAAATTTGCGCCCTGTACGAACTTTGATAGAGCAGAACGTCCAAGGCAAGGTCCGATATCAGGGAGCGAGCGAAAGCCACTCCTTCAATAGTTATGTCGTCCAGAGACGGATCTATCAAGTCATGTTAGTCCAAGGCATTCCGACCAGTAAGGACAGGATAACATGCTACTCACAGTCATCCTCATCGCCATCAACATCCCCTAAGTCGCGTTCGCCTTTCTTTTCACGTTTCCTAGGGAAGTCTAAGAGGTGTCTCCAGCACACTGGAAGTACCTGTACCCTGCAGTTCCCTGGTCCTGCGCCGAGTTCCCGGTTCAATGCCTTCAGGTCTGCCGAGTTAGCGTAGACAGATTTAATGGTCTTGCGGAGGACGTTGACATCGTGAACAAAGTTGACACTCTCCATTCTAATCATGATTAGCCATGGACGACGTTAAAGCGCAGCTCACCCGAAAGCATACCGTAAACTGAGAAGTTGACCAATTCCATGTGTCACGAGCACCAGGTGCTCTATGTCACGCCCTTGGGTTTCGCCCGCTTGCGCGTTGTAGTCATCTTGTATCTCTTGTTCCTCACGTCGGCGTATCTCTTCTTCTTTCTCTGCCTTGGTCTTTCCTTCGCCCTCGAGAAGAGAGGATAATTGTCGCTGAAGCGTTGACTGGCGAGGATCTCGATTTGAACTGTTGTTTTCGCTATCTCGAACTGTCTCCTCCTGTGAGGCACGAGTAGAAGGCGGGGCTGATCTTCGTTTTAGCATCTTTTGCTGCTTTTCATCCAGCGATAGAGCTTGTTCACTGATGTCAGACTGGCTCTCGTTACCCTTATCCTTTTCGGCGTCTTTTTCTTTGTTCTTGCTGGGCTCTAAATAGCCACGAACCAGTTTGACTCCGCTCATGTAGCTCCCACCAGCGAACCTCTGATACATAGAGGAGGTCACCCATGAAAGCATACCGTCCGTGTTCAGATAGGCAGTATTGGTGTCGTGGTAAGTGGCCATGCTATTCATGTATGTTCCAAATAGTCGGTATGACTGAGGCTGAGCTTGACTACGAAGGGAAGGGTCCGTTGCAGAAGAATCAGCAGCCTGCAGTTGGCTAGCATGATCTGCTGGCCCCTTGGATGTTGACCGCAAGTTTTCATGCGATGCTTTTGGTGTCAAATTTCTACTCGTTCCCGATGGGCTACGACCTCTGGCTGGCGAATGATTTAGTCACAGCACTGAAGTAAGAATGCCGTTTGTCTTACTGGGATTTAGCCATGGCTTCATCTTAAGGTAACCCTGGAAAAGAGTTAGAGTTGGCGTAGGATAGCAACGATTGTCTCTATGCTTACCTCCTCAAGTTGGGCGGCTAGGTTCTCCTCACAAGGGCGCAGATTTGAGCCTTCTTGATAAAACCAAGTTCCTCGCCGAACTGTCCTAAGTCAGTGAGAAGTAAACGATAATATGAATGATCACAAACCATCGTAAACTGGACCGAGCCAGTAAACGGGCGCTAACTCTCGGGCCTCAATATCAACGTCGAACAAGAAGTCTTCGTTTACGGGGACACGGGTGCCACTTAAATGAGACTCGGAGAGTTCGAGAGCCTGTTCTGTGATGTCGTCTGCGACGTCTGCTTTCCGCTTTCTCGAGACCAAGCGCTTGCTACCAGGAGCCGGAGCTTGGCTCCTGGTATCCTCCATTTCCTCAAGTAGCTTTTGATACTCGGCCTCCAAAGACTTTGAATCAGAATAAGAGAAGGCGTTGTACTTCTTTGGGGCTGCTGAGGGCTTCTCAGGCTGAGCTGACTTGGACAGCCGAGGTTTTCGCTTCGGAACCTACCTCACGGTCAGTCACACATAACTTTGTCATCGTCTAGGCCATAGCTTAGATGATCTATCTTACATCTACGGCATGAAACCACTGGACTTTTAGAGGAGGGCATCCTGAAGGATATGTCCGCAGGCTTTGGCCGTACAGGTGGGTTGTGCTGTGATCGTCAGGATTCGCGGGAGCGGGATCAGGAGCGGGAGCGGGACGGCTCCCCTCTTCTGGCTTAGATTTCTGAGTCGGAGTCGTACTGCGACTAGCAGCCCAAGGATTAATAGAATCGACTGCGGAACTCAAATATGACTTCTCAGCCTTCTTATCGGCTGCCCCTGGGGCCATGGTCACGCTGAATGTTCGCGGCCATGTACTCAGGGCTACCTTGTTAGGGTATAACACTAATCTAGACCGCCGTAACAGGAGCGGGCAGGCGAGTGAGTGTGCTGGGGAGCGGAAGATAGCCAGCGCGATATGAGGTTCTCCGAGGTCGTGAAAGGACTAAGATGCTAAGCAGTGATAGTGAGATTCGGACAGTGCTCGATGCTCGTAGGTTGACCGGGAAAGGTTACCAAAGGCGAGGAAAGTAAAGGATAAAAGTGATTACTCAAAAAATTTGATGAAAGGTATCAACAACACCAAAGAGTCTCTCGAGCTGTAATAAGCATATCCACACGTTTCATGTGAAAGATGACGTCCCAGGGCTGCTGCTGGGCATGCATGCACGGGATGTGGAGGTGACGACACGGGTCACGTATCGCAAGCGTGTGCCTGAACTAGTGGGTCTGAGCTGCTGGCACAATGAAAACCCAGACTGAGACATCCATACTTGAAGATAGATTGTAGCTGCTAACATTGCACGTGGCCGAAATAATAAATAATATCGGACGAGATAGGAAGACTTTTATGGTGAGGTTGATCCTAATATAGGCATAAAGTCATGAGAAGACATGGAAATATAATAGAATATTTGCAAAACGCCGCAATAATACAGACAATTATTAGGCTATTTTATGGGTAGTTTCTGATTGCTAGCATCGTAAAGGACTGTCTCAGTATTCTTATCTGCGAGGATAAGTCTTACAAGGATATAGATGATCCCTAGCAACGACCAAACCTAGGCATGCTTCTGACAAGAGAAGCAGCATCGCATTTCTAAGTCTATGCCTACTAGTAGGAGACCAAGTCCCATCCTGCTATTTTGGCCATTGTCAATAGATATTTTCCCGACATCTTATCTTAATATAGTCACACAGTTCTACCAACCAGTTGAAGAGAGATGGCGTAGTGCAAGGTCAAGTCTACGAATGAGCAACAGTAAATTATCAGAGTTTCATCTCATCAAAGCCTTCAACTCTATAGCAGATATTGATACAACTATACAACTCTTTATTGAGATTGCCTATCTCTGGCGAAATCTGCGACATGTTGTGTTCGCCGAATGATTCATCCAACTGTAGCTCTATGAACTTACTATTTTGGGTGGCTGGCACGCACCCCGCGTGTCGACAGCATGGTGGGGCACGACAGACTAGAGCGCCAGGTCCCTCTTCGCAGCCGATGGAAATTTTGCGACTCACTCCCACGCCTTTCGACTTTCGGTATATCGCTTTCTGCGCCGCGCCCTCGAGCCTCTGGTCATGTACGCCGCATGCAAACGTTCAACACTTCAAGCAGCTTTAATTTCGAGCTTGTTGTGATCGAGACTCCACGATCCGCGCGTACCGATTGCCCGCAGCCCTGAGATCGACGCCTCAGTTTTATCAACGACCGAGCTTGCAGCTCTTCCGCAGTGATCCAGCATTTCACTGGCCCGACCCCTAAGCTTACAACCTCACCACACCCATAATGGCTATCGCTGCATCCGCGGATAGCCCTGTCAAGCAGCAGCTTGTGGACAAGCTGCCCAAGCGATTCAAGGGCATCAAGTTTGGTATCCAGTGAGTCCCACCCTGCGTGACTACACAATCACCGTCCTATTTTGCGGCCTGCCGCTAACGACGTACTCTCTGTTAGGTCGAACCAGGATATTGCCAATCAGGCCGTTCTCGAGGTTTCCGATCGGTTGCTCTACGACATTGAGAACAATCGCGCTCCATATCGCCACGGCCCGCTGGATTCTCGGCTGGTGAGTGAAGTTCTCCATCGACTGCTAAATGCTCGAATTGGAAACTGATGTTCTTTTAGGGTACTTCGAGTAAGCAAGGAAGATGTTCTACTTGTCAGGAATCCCTGAAGGACTGCAATGGTCACTTCGGCCATGTCCGTCTTCCCTTGCCAGCTTTCCATGTGGGCTACCTCCGCTTCATCATGTCCATTCTTCAAGAAATTTGCAAGGTAAAGTTCTCTTCTGAACACTAAACTGACCCTCAGGGTTCTAATGTTTCTTCCTAGGACTGCGGCCGAGTTTTGCTTGAAGAGCCCGAACGACAGCAGTTCCTCAAGGAACTGCGACGACCATTCCTGGATAATTTACGACGAACTCAAATATGCAAAAAGATCAACGAACAATGCCGGAAGATCAAGACATGCCCCTACTGTGGCTCTCTTAATGGTCAAATCCGAAAGATTGGTGTTCTCAAGCTTGCTCATGACAAGTTCGTTGCCTATAACAAGTCAACCTCCGTGAAAAAGGTACCCCCAGAGAGCAAGATCAAGTTCGACAACTCTTTCAACGAGGCCAAACGCGAGAACCCAGAGCTCGATAAGCATCTTAGGAAGGCTATGGAGGACCTGAACCCACTCAGGGTTCTCAATCTCTTCAAGATGATCAGTCCTACAGACTGTGAACTTCTAGGCCTTGATCCCGCTGAAGGACGACCGGAGATGTTCATCTGGCAGTTCCTACCTGCACCTCCAGTCTGCATCAGACCATCTGTCGCTCAAGACAATGCCAGTAACGAAGACGATATTACCACCAAGCTGGCCGACATTGTTTGGGTTAGCGGAATGATTCGGTCTGCTTTGCAGAAAGGCTCTCCCGTTCAGACTATCATGGAGCAGTGGGAATACTTACAGACTCAGATTGCCATGTACGTCAATAGTGATGTTCCTGGCCTTCAGCAGCCTGGTTTCGGCAAAGCTACCAGGGGTTTCTGTCAGCGACTCAAAGGCAAGCAGGGTCGCTTCCGTGGCAATCTCTCCGGAAAGCGTGTCGACTTTTCCGGAAGAACCGTCATCTCCCCAGACCCCAATCTTGGTATTGACCAAGTTGCTGTGCCTCAGCTGGTTGCGAAGAACTTGACTTATCCTGAGAGGGTACAACGGCATAACATCGAGAAGCTACGCAAATGTGTCAAGAACGGACCTGACGTCTGGCCTGGAGCCCAGCGTGTCATCAAGTCGGATGAGGGCGGTTATCTACAGTCCCTGAAATTTGGCAACAGAGATTACATAGCTCGAGATCTCAAGTTCGGCGATATTGTTGAGCGACATCTTGAGGATAACGACATTGTACTTTTCAATCGTCAGCCCTCTCTTCACAAGCTCAGCATCATGAGTCATCTTGCCAAGGTTCGTCCCTGGAGGACTTTCAGATTGAACGAATGTGTTTGTGGACCGTACAACGCCGATTTCGACGGAGATGAAATGAATCTTCATGTTCCACAAACAGAAGAGGCTCGCGCTGAGGCCATCAACTTAATGGGTATTAAGCACAACCTGGCGACACCCAAGAACGGTGAACCCGTCATTGCCGCAACACAAGATTTCATCACAGCAGCTTTCCTGCTGAGCAGCAAAGATCGGTTTTTTGACCGAAAAACCTTTACCTACCTTTGTATGCACATGATGGACGGCAAGACACACTTGGACCTGCCCCCTCCAGCTATTGTTGCGCCTCAATCACTTTGGACCGGAAAGCAGCTGTTCAGTATGCTAATGCGGCCAAACAAGGATTCTCCCGTCAAAGTCAACCTTGACGCCAAGTGCAGAGCATACAAAGCTCGGCCCGGTCAATGCCCCGATATGGATCCCAACGATGGCTGGCTTGTCGTTCGTAATTCAGAAGTAATGTGTGGTCGCATGGATAAGTCTACTGTCGGAACAGGCAAGAAGGATTCAATCTTTTATGTAATCTTGCGTGACTTTGGACCTGATGAGGCTGTTATTGCCATGAACAGATTGGCTAAACTTTGCGCACGGCAACTGACAAACCGAGGCTTCTCGATCGGTGTTGGAGACGTCTTTCCGACTGAATCGCTAAACCAAGAGAAAGAGAAGCTTGTTGCCGTCGCCTACAAGCAGTGTGATGACTTGATCGAAACCTTCAAGGCAGGAAAGCTTGAAAAGGCTGCTGGTTGCAACCAAGAGCAGACTCTGGAAAATTCTATGTCCGGTATTCTGAGCAAAGTTCGACAACAGGCAGGATCTTACTGCGTCGACACGTTGAGCCGCAACAATGCCCCCCTCATCATGGCCAAATCTGGATCAAAGGGTTCAGACATCAACGTGGCGCAGATGGTTGCCCTGGTCGGCCAGCAGATTATCGGAGGTTCGCGTGTGGCGGATGGATTCCAGGATCGAACGCTCCCTCATTTCCACAAGAATGCTCGACAACCTCCTTCGAAAGGTTTCGTCAAGAGCAGTTTCTACACTGGCCTTTTCCCTACTGAGTTCATCTTTCACGCCATGTCAGGTCGTGAAGGTCTGGTCGATACGGCTGTCAAGACGGCTGAGACTGGATACATGTCTCGACGACTCATGAAGTCACTTGAGGATCTGTCTACACAATACGATGACACGGTCCGAACATCCGGAGGTGGCATTGTCCAGTTCCAATTTGGTGCGGACAAGCTCGATCCCGTGGATATGGAAGGGTCGGCAGAGCCAGTTCATTTCCAGCGAACCTGGACTCATGCCGAGAGTTTAACTGTCGACAATAGCGAGACCTCTATGACACCGGAGGAGATCAGGTCCTTCTGCGATTCCGTTTTGGAAACGGAACGACGGCGCTATGTGAGGCGCGGTCTACTGCACAATGAGATTTTGGACTATGGAGATACCAGTGATTACGGCATTGATGAACACGAGGGCGCGCGAGGATTCCTTAAAGCCATCGAAAACCATGTCGAAGGACTGGCATCAAAGTTGGAGAGAGTCAGAAAGCTTGCTGGATTTGAGGGTGACACGATGGTCAGGTCAACCGCTCAAGACCACGCGGACCGAACCGCCAAGGTTACTTTATCTACTCTCCGACTCTTCATCAAGATGTGCCTTGAGAAATACAAAAAAGCGCATGTCGAACCTGGACATGCTGTTGGAGCTGTTGGCGCTCATTCAATTGGTGAGCCAGGTACTCAGATGACACTGAAGACATTCCATTTTGCTGGTGTCGCTGGTATGAGTATCACACAGGGTGTGCCCCGAATCAAGGAAATTATCAACGCATCCAAGGCCATCAGTACTCCTGTTATTACATGTCCGCTAGAGAATAACGAGAAAATCGAAGCCGCACGGGTCGTCAAGGGAAGGATCGAGAAAACATATATTTCGGATGTTCTGCGATATGTGGAAGACGAATGGCGTACCACTGAGGGTAATGTTGTTCTTCAGATCGATTCTACTGCCCTCTCGGACATGCATCTAGGCATTGGGCCCTACGATATCGCTGAGGCTATCTGCAAACAGCGCAAGCTAAAGGTGCAGAGAGACGATCTGTCAATTGATGGAGAGCGAATTATTGTTCGCGTGCGCGATGTTAGCGACCCAGCGGCCAAGAGGACAACTACCCGAAGTAAAGCTGCCGCCGCTGAGACTGGGGATATGTTGCTGAGGGCTAACTTCCTTCGCCGAGCACTTCCTAATGTGCCCATCTCTGGTTATTCCGAAGCCACTCGTGCGATCATTCAAACGTCAGAACAAAACACCCACACTGTCCTGGTCGAAGGTTATGGTCTCCGAGAATGCATGACTACTGAGGGTGTAATTGGCACAAAAGCCCGGTCAAACAACGTCATGGAATGCCGAGATGTGTTGGGTATCGAAGCGGCCAGGACGACCATTGCCGACGAAATTGGTGAAGTAATGGGCGACATGGGTATCGATCCGCGACACATGCAACTTCTTGCTGATGTAATGACATACAAGGGTGAAGTACTGGGCATCACTCGTTTCGGTTTATCCAAGATGCGCGACAGCGTACTGCAACTGGCCTCATTTGAGAAGACACCAGACCATCTTTTCGAAGCCGCCGCGGGCATGAAGACGGACCAGATTGAGGGTGTCAGTGAGTGTATTATCATGGGACAGACAATGTCGGTCGGCACTGGTGCATTCCAGGTTGTTCGTCGCTTGGGTATTCGGGAGGGTGATGTGAAGCAGAAGCCAACGCTCTTTGAGGATGCTTGGGCTGAGGAGACGGCTCTGAAGCGCAAGGCTCGTCGCAAGGTTTAGGAAAAAGTCTTGACTATTACTCTAGGAGTAACATGGTAGGGTGGAGTGACGGATTCATGTGAACATAGCGATACCATAAAAATTCTGTTATTTACCTTTAAACTGGAGCTTGTTCTATTGACAAAAAGACTGTCTAGATGTTCTAAATCGTCGACATGTTATTTAATTTTCGTGACTATACTTCTCGTAGTACCGTTCAAGCTGCTCAAGCACCAACATTTCGTCATAGGATCTCCCACGTGATCCAACACATCCCAGCTTACAAGAACGCACCGTGAACGCCACCACTCAACATCCTTCCTAGAACCAATTCAGTGGTATCAGAATACGTCAAATATGTGTGGGCGATATGCGTTAGCTATGGTGAGTGAGTTGATGGGAAAAGAATTGGCATAATTCCCTAACCTTGCCTCATAGCGGCCGTCGCAGATCCGCCAGATGCTCGAGGACGATGGCCTGGAGATTGAGGATGTGCCGCCTGATGATGGAGATGATGCTCCCCGAAATACCTACAACTTTGCCCCGGGCTACCATGGCATTGTGTATCGCGCCAATACTCCAGACCAAGGCGCTGGATCACAAGACAAATACCAAGAGGGCCAGAAGACCGATGCAGAGAGTTCCGCAAAGGCTGAGCAGCATGCCCAGTACAAGCTACAGTCTATGAAATGGGGTCTGATTCCCTTTTGGACCAAGCGCAATCCGGACTACGGGTCGATGCTCAAGACCATCAATTGTCGTGACGACTCACTCAACTCTCCCGGAGGCTTATGGGCCAGCATGAAGGCTCGCAAGAGATGTATCGTTATAGCCCAGGGTTTCTACGAGTGGCTCAAAATCGGAAAAGACAAGCTCCCGCATTATGTCAAGCGAAAAGACGGTCGTCTGATGTTGCTTGCCGGCCTTTGGGACTGTGTGCAATACGAGGGTAAGGGTATCTTGGAGAGGACAATTACAGAACTTGAGCTGACATGATATAGGATCAGAGGAGAAACTCTACACATACACGATTATAACTACGGACTCAAACTCAAAGCTGAAATTCCTCCATAACCGCATGCCGGTATTGTTTGACCCGCAGTCGTCGGCTGTCACAACATGGCTTGATCCCAGTCGAAATGAATGGTCCAAGGAACTACAATCACTCCTCAAACCCTTCGAAGGAGAGCTTGAAGTCTACCCAGTTTCTAAAGATGTTGGCAAAGTAGGCAACAACTCGCCCACTTTCATCATTCCCTTGGATAGCAAAGAGAACAGATCGAACATTATCAACTTTTTTAGAAATGGCAAAGAACAAAAGAAAGAGTCAATAAAGCATGAAACGGGGGAAGATATGGAACAAGGAGATACGGAGAAAATTAAGAAGGAGGGGAGTGATAGTATTTATGATCTAGACCAATCACTTCACCCGGATGCATCACCCACGACAAAACGCAAAGCCTCTGAGGCTCTTAATTCAGAGGAGGCAATTCAAAGCCCGGCAAAACAACAAGAGGTGCGAAAGATCAGTGCAACTCAGAATAAGAAGAGGAGTAATCAGACTAAGAGTAAAAGCTCAGAGAGAATTACAAGGTATTTTAATATTAAATAATATAG
>JAPERM010000461.1:0-31186 GCA_030411635.1 Fusarium sp. MBC 119 | reverse complement strand
ATAAAAAATACTTTTTTTTTTTTTTTTATCTCGATAGTATTATAAGCTAATGCCTATATAACTCTCCTATTATATTTAGTTCTTAAGTGAGCTTAGTAGATATAAAAAATAGTTGTTTAAATAGGCGAGGACCTTTGTCTTAGAATGCTGTAGGCTTGTGGAATTATGGCCTTGATTGCTACTAGTGTTTATGGAGCGAGTAATGTCAGTCGAATCCTGAATATGTTAGTAGAAATGCCTATGGGGAGATTAAGTTAACCTTTAAGATCCAGTAGCCTGAGTGACTGCTAACAAGGCCAAAAAAGCTTAGCTCGCCCTTCCTGGCTTGGTGGGAAGTGCCTGTCGGACTAGAAACAGTCTGTTTATTAGCCCGTTCGTAAAAGTCGGTGGTATGGTAAGAGCGATAGATTTCAGTTATGAGCTTAGTTATTGTTGAATCGTGTACACAACCTCGAATCACAACTTCGGGCAATGTGGCGCAGTCTCAATCATCTGATGTCCTTTTTGGGCCTTGATGCTATGACTGTGTGACATCTATCGCAAGGCGCTGGAACCCTCACAGAGGTCACCTTGAACTGCTATGAAGAACACGCTTTTTCCAAGATCTAAGCATAATAACCTTTGCTTACACGCTTACCTAGTATTAAGTTTTTTGAATTGCGTAACATCGTCGTAGATAAGATCACGGGAGGACAAGCCGACATGGTACAGTTGTGGCGTTGCTGAAAAGGAGAGATGTTACCCCACCACCTGATAAGCTGCAGATCAAGGTTCAATAATTCAAGATTGTCTGAGGCAGAATCAAAAGGTGATAAAGTAAGTTTCAAGCAAAGGGTTATGCTTGTTTTCTATGTCAACATCCAACTTCGGACAGAGTAAGGCTCGACGACGCTAAGGACGGGAATTTATGAAACCGAATGCGCCTTTACAGGATTTTGACGTCAATTGAGTTCAATAAACAGTCCGGGCGGCAAAAACCAAGGAAAGATCGGCCCCTCGGGCATGGCGTCGATAAAGTTCCGGATCCAGGCACTAATCCCCTTAGCTAACCTCTCGATGACGCACCCCACTGTTTCGGCTCAGGCATTGGGGTTACATTTTCTCTTTACTTAATTCAGCTCTCAGCGGCACTTGTCCCCATGTACATGGTGGATACAAGATTGACCGTATTGATGGAGTTAAAAGTAGAGTTACTCTTTGGTAACTGCTCGGCATTTAATTAGTGGGAGGCTTGTGGCAGCCAAACGATAAATCGTGTTGGTCCTGCAGATGCTCAAATTTTAACTTTAAATAGTACAGCCTCCAGGGTTTTGAAAGGGTAACATCCGTATTTCCGCCTGCATATTTGCCACGACTGGATAAGAATCTTAAATCTGCTGCGTTGTCTGCCTAGGCTGGGCCTATGAAATGCCTTTAGACTCCAAGAGTCTACCGCAAATAACGGTAAAATTGAATACCTGTAGGGTACAACTAATACAATCCTGATTTTATTTTTGCAACACTAAGTGGGTGGTACTGCTAAGAGGTGTTAAATCAGCGCGAATTTAGGTTCTGCCTCGTAGCCTGATTTACTATTGTAGCAATTCCCCTTACTCAGAGTTCATCGCCACAGGCTACTGCTGTTCAAACTCGCGACTGACCGCAGGTATCCAAAGCGAAGCAAGGTGGCACGAGTCGTGGCTAGTGTACAGTAGCAGTGTAAGCCTTCCAAAGCCCCAAAAACCTGGGGTTGTGACTGAGCGGCATCAACGAATCTCGCTGCCCCGTCATTCAACCTAAGGATCGATAGCCAGGTACCCAGCCGGTCTCGGCACATCGGCAACGAAGCCCACGCTGGCGTGTATGCCTACCCCCACAGCAATCCCACAAGCCTCTAACTACCAGCTTTCATCAAATGAAGACAAGGTAACGGTCGTATTCAGGTCTTCAGCTCGCCACGAGAGGACTTGGTTCGGGAGGGATGCGGGCAGGGCTACCCTGTTCTTGAGCCCTGGGGTGCCAGAAACCCTTAGACCCCAAGAGTGGACGACAGAAGTAAACAACCAGACTTGATGTCATCTGAACTTGAGCTTTGACTGGTTATTTCTTGCCCTTTGGTTCGAGTTCTCAAATTTCTTGACACTCCCAGGCTGCTTGCCCATCTCAAAACCTCTCTATCTTATGTCACAACCACTCATAACCAGTTTAGACCTCTATACAACACTTCAGTCATGAGATCCGTCTCAAGTAATTGTGGGAGACCTGATTACCCCTTGGGTGTCCGGGTAACTTACTCCTGGTTCGTACTAGGCCCTAGTAAGCTTTCTGGACATTCCTTTGTACATCTCGGAACCCGGCCATATGATTGGGTTCTAGAGGCTGACAGCAGTGCAACAAGCGGCGCCGAGCGGATTCACACAGCAACGGCTCACCAGACTGACAGGATCCTCGCTGGACCGTCGACTAGATCATATCACAATGATAAGGAGAGAACCTAGGTTGAAGGTTACCAAGCCTCAGGCCTCTCCTCCATTCCACCACCAATATATTAGCCCGGGCTTGACTTGATGTTCCCTCTTCAGAGGTTTGTATGGCAATTTCTGTTATCTTCCTCAACCCGGGAATTTATACTTAATTTACTTAGGAAACTGAGACTGATATATTAACGGGAGTTCTCTAATAATGAATAATTCACTATAGAAAGGTCTATTATTTACTATTAATATAGTCAATATATCAGTATTACAAAGGTCTCTCAACTTGTAGCACTTCTCTTTAGTGAGATATTTTATAATTGTCCACTAAATTATAGTAATGTTAATAAGACTAGAATATTCCTTATAGTTTTAGAGCAAAGAGCCAAGCAAAGAAAACGACAAAAAGTAATAGCCGCTAAGACGAGGGATCTGATACCCATTGCTTTTTCTACACTTTCCGAGTCACTGTCTTTGTGGGTTCATCCCTAACCACGACTGTCAATCTAGTTTGATGAGAAGTGCAGATACGCCACCTTCCCTTTTAGGTGCAGTCATATGGGGTTATGCAGTTAGTTTAAACATAAACACTGTTCATAACGGGTTAAAAGCCAGACATGTGATGGGGAAAGACAACTGCAATCCAATGAACCTGAAATCTGATTTTTTTTACAAGTCTGTGAAATGAGTTATGATGATTCATAACATTTGGTCGATTGATTATAGTTGAGTTGGTTGATGATGAATAATTCCTTGTTTTCACGATGAGTCCACATAGGTAACTTACCCTAAAATTCATGCCGACAAGGGGAGAGGTATCGACTAAGTGGTCTGGCAGCCTCATTGAACCTTGAAGCCTCGACAATATAGGAGTCATATGCTGGCGCAGAATATCGTGCAAAGGCTTAACTACAGTGCGCAGCTCTTTTTGGGAAGATTCTGGATAGAAATTCATCAAAGTAGTTCAAACAACCAGGCATTATTGGGCGCTAGCGTGCTGATTTGATAGAGTACGAGTCTAGCCAGGATACGAGCCTTTCAAGTCTTAGTATCACGGAACTTTTTTCAGTTGCTACCATCAGAAATCAAGCGAGACAGTGTCTCAATCAACCGCTAGAGAGCCCTGTAATATGTTCTTTGGCTATTCCTTCGACAAATACATACTTCAATAACAAAATAATTAAAGCCTGAGTAGGAACACCGCGAATTTCTACTTTCACAGAAGGAAGGACATTGGAAAGTGACATCTGAAGATTGTGTGAGAACTTGTAACACCTGAAAGATATTCATCACTTGCGAGAAGGGCTGTGAAAGCTGAACTCGGCCTGAGGCTTTGTACTTGTATTATGTTCTTAGGCTACCTGAACTTCATATGTGCTTAAGGAGTGTGAGTGGTTAGGTGTTGGTCAGCCAAAGCTAGCTTAACACCATCACCGTGCGAGAAGCCAACCCAAATGTTCCATCTCAGATTTACCAATCACATGAGTCAATCGAGCTATTCAGGCTCAGAAGCAGTTCGAATGTCCTCGTGAGCGACTTAGAAGTGAAGATCCCCATACCAGGCGCATCCCATCATTATGGTAGGCATCCGTTGAAGAGCCTAGACGATGATAACGGGAGAGTTGCCGAAGGCAAGGCAGTTGGCGCTGCCAGATCCCTTTGTTCGAGGTCAGTATATGGTCATTCAGCTCTAGATTATGTGGAAGACTTTTGCATACCTGGTTGCTGCAGCAAGTAATGATCTGGTTGCAGGAGTCTTTGACGGAGCATTCGAAGTAGTTCTTACCGCCCTTGTCGGTGGTTGCAATGCAGCAGTAGGGGGAGCCGCCGCCACAGTTGATGTTCTGATTGTTGCCGCTGTCCTTAATCACAGGTTTGTTGATGACAACCGAGGGCTTCTTGGGCTTCTCGAACCCAGGCGCGGCGATGACACCAGTAGCGGCGACGAGAACAGCAACGATGGTGTTGAACTGCATATTGGCGGTTTGAGAATGCTATCTTTCTTTGAAAGAGTGTTTAGAAGTGGAAAGTGTTGTGAAACTAAGTTGAGATAGAAGATGAAGTGATGAGTGAGTGATGAGAAGTGGATAAAGGCGGGTGAATGCTCGTCTTATATAGATATTCTTTCAATGGTTTTTAGGTGAATATTTCCAATTTCTCCTGTGTAAGTCTAGACTACAGCTGCGATGCTTTCGTGTCGCTCCTGTAGACTTTCTCAGCTGAACTTCGAGCTATTGAACTTTTTCGAAGCCATCAAGCAACACTCGAAGCGAACATGACGGTGTTCTAGGCCCGCCCAGGACGACGGACCTCTCTGCATGCACCTCCTTCTCCGAATAGCTATCAAGAGTTGCTATCGTCGATTTCATGAGGCTGAATTCAGGATAAAACTTGGCTTGGTCCCGATGGGTCCAGGCTGATAGACCGGATGTTTGAGCTAAACACGAAGACGCTGCACGTAAGATGTGGAAAGCTTACCAACGATGTTTCGCCACCCCAAATACGACAGTCTGGTCCAGACCTCGCTCTTTCTGCCGTCCTATGCACCAATACCTCTGGATATCCTGGTAGCTAATTTCTTACACGCAAAGGCCGTCTCAAGCTCGACAGGGGCTACAGCACTATTGAACAAGAGTCTGACAACAGCAGAGATATGAAGGTTCAGGAAACTAATTCACTGAAGTTCCGACACGTGTTTTGGTGGCATGACGCAGCTGCTACGCTTGAGGAAGCAACGCTGAGTTCAACGTGGTAAGTCGTCAAATCCCACCCCCATGAGTGATTAGTCTAGACCTCAAGGATGGCTTACCAGGGGAAGCTTGAATAAACAGACATGTATGTGCGGGCAGTCTCCAACACCAGCAGTCTGTGCCCCCCCGCATCGATGGCCCGGGAGCCGACAGGCCGAGAACCCTTATACTATCGAAATGGCATTGCATTATGCATAATAAGTGGGATCGGGGTATAGGAGGCCTGAGCGTACATGTTTGAGGCGCCCTACTGGAGACCAAAGTGACTTAGCTAGCCACCAGCCGTTAGACGGTGGATAAAGACGTTAGGATTTCGTAACATCTAGCCGTAGCAAACCTTTCTGGGAGTGTTTTAAGCTTCCACAGAATGTGGTCATCTTTTAGCGTCAAGAAAACTGAACGCTGCTGGCTGCACTTGGATGCAGCATTAGAGGCTGGCTGAAATATCTAGTTCAAATATCGGGTCGGTTCCTTCTCTTATGTCCAGATCTTGCAGCTCAGCTATCCCACTCTGGCCTCCGTACTTGTTCCAGCCTAAGATCCCCTCTTTCTCTAATTTTACCCCACCAATCTTTACTGCTGCACTTGTGCTAAAGTCTGTCAACATGCATTTCTCTTTCTTCCTTCACGGCATGTTCTTTCTGCAAGGCGCCATCGCCTCTCCTGTTGGTGAGCCAGTTGCGGATGTTGAGCCCCGCAACATTGCGCCCAGATCCCCAGCTCTCGGGGATCTTCCGTTCCCCAAGATTCCTTCTCTCAAGTCCAGTAAGAAATAGCCACAAATATCTGGTTGACCGGACTAATGCGGACTTCTGCTTTCAGAGGGTTCGAAGAGTTGCGACTCAAACAGTCAGTCAAATGCCTGTTCCTCGGGAGACTCGTACTGTTGCGTCAGCGACGGCAAAGGTGGTGAGTATTCTTTCGCTTTTTCTTAGCGGTGACCCGATGATCTTAGAATTCTACAGGCCACACCTGTTCTATTTCGAACTCCTGCAGCTCAAAGATCATTTGCTGCAACAACAACAACGGTGTAGGTAACAGCCTTCTCCAGCCCTTGCTCCAGACTCACAAGTCTCTAGTACCAGATGTGCATTGGCGACATGGATTTTAACATGCCCATCACCATCAACATCTACAAAAAGAAGTGAGCCTCATAGAGGGTGACTTCAAGGCTGAGGAAGTGGTGACGGCATGGGGCTGTGAGATAAGGGATAGCTGGTGATTGCTTTTTGCATCACCAGTGCCACCACGAGAAATGGTGGTGAGCCAATCGTGTGGTACATTTCAGCCCGTATTTAGTCGCTTCCGATTAAACTCAATATATCACCCCGTTTGGCCTAGCGGTAGGAGAAGAAAGTGCTCTGAACCGACGATGAGATGTTGAAAGCATATACACTTGCTAGTGATTTGCCAAATGGCAACAATGGCTGATCTTGCTGCAAGCCTTATCCACAGTTTCCGCTCGACCGCTGTTCACAGGTTGGTCCATGATTCTTCCAAGTCGCGCCAAAGTGGATCAGAGGGCCATACTTTAGCCAGGGCAACCCAACAACACTCAGCTGAGACGGAGTGATTTGGTCAGTCTCGACGCCACAGGTATCTCCCCCCAGACCATGCAACATCGGCGACTACGTACCGCGAACCATCGCTTGGAAGTCTACCAGAATGGCACTGATCTTTAGGAATTCAGCGTCATCGAGACTTCATGTCTCAGCAGACATTGTCTCGCCTCAACAGGCTTCTTGTAGGGTGTGTCAATTGCGGTATGGTCACTAGATCTAAGGCATAGCTCGTCATCTGAGACAGCAGAATCATCACACGTAATTGAAAGAAATAGCAGCCTTACAAGGGGACTAAGGCCTGGCTGTTGTCGTTCACATCCATAACATGCCAAGGTTGGTTGAAAATGCTCAGGGATTCTAACCAACAACTAAATCAGGCCTAGCATCGTATTACAAGGAAATACACTAATCATCTTAGTCATTATCGACATCAAATAACTGACTGGGCGGGGGATATTTAGCGGATCACATTTTCGCGCACCGTATCGCACTTAGCTCTGGGTGATCGACAATTGGGTAACATTTCGAGCGATCCTCGCTAGTGCTGGACTACCGGGTCATCGGCACCCTTGAAACGTTGAACCCGTATTCTACCATCTGAGGCCTGAGGGGTTACAGTGGCGTTGTCCGTTGTCTGTGCCTCGAATGAGGCGCCGGCTAGTGCCTGAAGCCAAAACCCTAAATCCAATAGTAGCACTATTAGCTCCAACAATATTCCGTCCACCATCAACGTTACACGTCACACATTCTCAATAGTTTGCACGGGCTTGCAGTATTCCGACGTTACTCACTTTCCAGGTAGAGAAAATATCCACATCAAGATCACAAACAGCCTCTCCGTTTATCGCAAAGACAATAAGTCATAGTCATGGCTCTAATTATGTCCTATCCCAACATTTAGAGGGAAGCCGCTCATAATACATAGCCAGAACTGGAACTACACCACCTAGATAATCCATCTCAAAGGCCATCTAGAGGCATTCCATCAGACAAATCCAGCCAGTCGGTCACAATGCCACTACTAAGAGCCGTGGGTTGGCGCTTTCGACTGAGTTGGCCCGCTGGCTTAGTACGGAGAAGATGACAGCTTACGGACACCATATGAGCAACGTTCAGGAAACAGAGCCGGAAAATAAGATTTTGCGGCGAGACAGGCTCGCCAAAATAACACAACGGCTTCGATAAAGCCTTACTACCCTGCGCTAGAGTGCAAGCAGCTTAGTAGTGCATAAGAATATGCTTCCAGTTATGCATGAATTATAAATTAGCTCTAATATGCGACCATCTAGACCATTAGTTAATTCGTTATCTTATTTATGGCATTTAGGTTCGAGTTTAACTCCTGCTACTTTCACCTTAATATTTTATATTTAGCGTCTATCGCCACTCAATATGCATAGCGGTACGTTTCTCAGTGAATGTTTCCTTCGGCGTCGGCTTTCCCAGGGGTTTTCCAATATCATTACGCAACTGCGGAAGGAGAATTTTAATCTTGTATCTTAGCAACAGGCTCTATTAACTCCAAAGTTAAGCATTTCATGAGACTCTATATTCTCATCGCACTGCGTTACCCATATTATAGTACCAATAAAGCTCAAAGTAAAAGTAACATCGTTTGACTGCCCCAACATCAGGCGTCCAACGATCAGGATACATATCTTTATTCATTCATTGAGGCCAGCGCCCCCAAAGTTCGGAAGTTTCCCCTGTGAGTCTTCCATTTTGAAATTTCCATGATAGCATCTTTGCCTCACATTTCGAGCATAGAGACAGATTTGATTAGCTGCCATTTTACGTGTGATCCTTGAGATTGTGTCGAATAACCCTCACGCTCAACGAGTTTCTAAGTTCATATCAAGTCTACCCTGTAGAGCCGCGTGGCAATGAGTTATTCCACAGTAGTTAATTCTGTTATGTACAACTACGTGACTCTCTCATCTAGCGATATTAATATCACAGGTCACCTCACCTACTTAATGATATAGAGCCTGTGCCTTCTAAAGCAAGTTTATCACTGGATTGTGTTCAAGCTTTGGTAAGAGAACTATCAGTCTCACTTGCGGTAGTCATGCCCCGCATCAGCTCATCAGCCAGCCACATGGCTGCCGTGGAATGTAGTCAATTTGACATTGTGTTCAAACTACTGTGTCATGAACCTCGTGTATTATTGACTCATGATTCCCTCTTAAACCTTGCGAATTGCCCCGATTCAGAGTCCTAACGCAAGGAGAAGCTTTAAAAGATTAAATTAGATCATAGCAGGAGCATACAGTATTATGCTTATATTGTGGGAATACTGTGTTTTCTATAATAGTTAAAGCATACTTCCTAGAAAGGCAGCACCATCACATAGTAGTCAATTTGTTTTCATCAACTTTGTCTGTTTTGACTAACGAGGGTTACCTGAAATCAGGCAGCTCCACGGGATATGCGGCCGCGCATGTCAGATTGCCCACATCGTGACCAAGCTTCATAAGAATGACTTGGTTTCTTTCAAAAGAGCCTTTGTAGGATTGATATTCGTTAACACCTTGCAATAATTTATCAGCAAAGTGCCCGCAAACTTTACCACGAGAGCGTGATGCACGGTAAAGGCAGTCCAGGCTGCCAGCTGTTTCATGATTGACAACCCAGGAATGTTCAACCTCGAATGCGATGATCTCAACGGACACAGATTTGTACTGTGTGCCAAGGTCCTTGGGCTAAATAACAAAATCAGACCCGATGGGGCGACCCTCGACCGCCCTCGGCGCGTCGGCCGCAACCGCAAAGATAAACGACGTCATGGGACTGAGCTTAAAACAAGGATACTAACAACCAATATGCAGAGCCTTAGCCTTACCTCGCTGATTGGCCGTCTATAAGCACACGGTACAGTTCGCCAGCGACATACCACACTTTATCAAGCTGCAGGTCGCGCAGTTAGTTCGTCGCCTAGATCAATGTACAATAATTAGTAAATAAGACTTTCAAATGCCAGTTTATATCTTAATACATGTTAGTTTCATTCTTGACCTCATACACACTGGTCGTCTTACTACTTGAGGCATCCATTCTTGAAAACTGTAGACTTCGGTAGAACATTCGTCGCTCAAGTCAGATTTCATTGGGCAAAGCTTCTCACAGCCGATCAAAGCCACCCACGCTGATCAATAAGACACTAGGTCGCTGTGAATATCTTGCAATGATCCTGCTTCTTGGGTATCAGGACCATGTGATGATGCTGCCTATCCTGAAGGTATACTTTAACTGTCATCAAGAACACAGTATTCCCACAATTTAAGCATAATACTCTATGCTGCCGGTTGATAGTATCAGGACACAGCACTAAGTAAGCCTTCTTCTTGCTGGTTCAGCGTCCCGCCATTGGCAGATATGTGTCACTGGTAGTCATATAAGGTGCCTTTGTTTATACCCAGAATGAAGATAATGTTCGAGCCCTGTGTCGCCAATATCAACCATCTACTAGGAAACCATAATCAAAAAGGTTATGCCTTAGTTGCGTCGATTTGATCCGATAGAATTATATATTCACAAGCTCGTTTGAAGTTGATAGATGCGCGATTGGGCACATAATCAAGCAGTTCGAGAATGCTAAGGTGATTCGGTAGATCCCCATAAGGTGTCTAATTAATCTCAAATGTGCATGAGCTGGGAAGTATAATACGCGAGGCGGGTACCTAAAAGCATAGCTTTGTTTTCTGCTTAGTCTGTCTAATGTCTTTAGTTTTACTTATTATTGAAGGGGGTGCAAATGCTCGAAGAGGACTCCTCTACCTTGTCTTTAACAACAAGTTTGCCTAAATGGACGACTCCTATACAATAACAATCTCCTTGAAGAGTGATCTTTCGGAACGGATCTTTTCGCCCGTCATAGCTCCATTGATGAATGCATCGCCCAAGAGTCGATATGTTACCGTGCCATCACCGGACACTGCCACCTTTCTCAATACATATGGCACTTTTCCACCGGGTAAAATAACTATAAAATCACCCTCTTCCGTCGTCTGCGGTCCAAAGCCTAATTCTTCACCGTCCGTGAGTATAAAGCGCCTGCGTAGACTCGTCTGCTGCACTAAATCATCGAACTCTTGAGTAATCTGCTTGCAAGAGATTGGTAGACTGCCTGGTTTGGCAGATATGAACCATTCCAGCCACGACCTATAGGCTTTTGAGTAAGCAGGGGAACCAATTAACCATGGTAAAGGAGTAAAACCACCGCTCAGCGCGCTTTGAAACGCAACTTCTTGACTGTCTTTTACGTTTTCCTCAGACAACGAAGTCTCGGGTAAGCCAGCAAGACGGCGCCATGCGTCAATGGATGCTTTACCCCCGAGGGTTGAATCAGTAGTGCTGGATGGGTATCCAGGTGCAATGGCTTTGACTCGACCGATTTGCAAGCCACGGGTCACGACTTCTCCAGACGCATTCAACTGCCATTCTGGCTTCATAGTTCCTGAGGCATGGCAATGACGAATCCTCTCGGCCCGATCTGTATAGATCAAATGATAGCGATCATCCATAGTTGCATCCCAATCAGGAACCCAGCTCGGCAACCCAATCACATGTTTCTCTATACCTGATTCGTGCAGTACATGGCTTAATACGTCCAGGTTTTCAGACTTCTCAATCAGGGCAATAGCGAGATCTTGAAACAGGAGGGCTGTTGACACTTCGTAGTCAACTGGCAGTTCCCTTCTGATATCAATCCCTGGGAGGCGTAATCCGGAAAGGCCATATATCCTGTCCCGCGGATCTGAACATTGCCGTACTCGGAAAAGTGATATTGCTGCTAGGAAGTCCGTGCTGTGTAGACGGCCGTGACTAATATCCATGAGAGGTTTCATTCGTAGCGTGGCGGTATATAATGTCAAACCACCGTTCTCCTCGCTGGGGATATCAATGAACCCATGGGTGTTTCCATCGCTAGATCGACTCGCACCCCAACAACAAGAGTTCGAATGATCGATCCAACTTCTGCAACATTTCTTAACGACTTCTGCATCAATCAGACGTCGACCGCAGCGAAAGATGACCTTTTTAGCTGATAAAAATTCTTGTACTGTCCAGACTCTCGTGAACCATGGAGTAGCGAAAAAGGCGATAAGGGACTTTTGAAGGAGGTTATTCCCGGCAGTGAGACCTTGGACTGTGAGATGAGGTGACTGAGATGGATCGAAGTGTATTTCTGGGTTTTGTGCAGTTTTCTCAATGAAGTCTAATCCCAGGTTGAATGGATCTGACAGTGGGGATAGAAATGCTAGTACGTATTGTGCATGTGAGTAAATATCTCCCATAAGTGCCACCTGGGAGGAGCGCTCCGGGAGATCATCTTGATTGATGCAAAGAGCGTCGATCCATATCAGCTGATCAAACTCGGATGCCGCGAGAGATTCTAGTATATGGTGAAGGTTCTTAGTTGCTGATATAACACGCCCAGAAACGCGTAGTGGTAAGGCATCTGTCAAATCACCCCAGACATACGACAGCGCGACGAAGGGTGGAGGATCGTTCAATGATACAACTCTAAAGGTGAAATGAGGACTTTTTTCTGCCTATGACTGTCAGGCACGGGGATCGGAACAAGAGTTACCGTAGAGATGCTTACCGGTGAGTGATCGAACACAAGAAGACGAATTTCGTCATCTTGCAGAGCCGTCATTTGAGCTGACTGCATGTCTTTAATCAGCGCATAACTCTTACCACAAATCAGTTTGCCCCTCGTGGAGGAAAATATTGGTGGGGCGCAGCCCACTTCCCATGTGACCTAAAATCCATGTACGATGCCAAGACTTTGTCTCAGTATGTGGAAATAGGAAAGATTATTAACGTTCGGAGGTGGAGAAACCATTACTTAAGCACTGTCATTCAATGCGTTTCTTACACAATGGAGAAGCCGATACTACTAGACAGAGTGCAAACGTACGCATAAATGGCAGCTTGAAAACAAGTGACAGGCTTGTCTGAAGGAGGGTAGCTCACCATCTCTTGGACACGCACCGTAAGGCCTGCGGAGCTGATATCTATCAATCAATATATAATACCATATATAAGTTTATGTGAGACTTGAGTAATTCTTACAATCTTTATGCCCCAGAAGATCTGGCGGCTGGAGAGATAGCAAAGGATAGCATAACAAGCCATGAGTGAGGCATGTCGTTCCTGCTCCCCAGTAACCAATTCTTGTATCAGTTCGAACAGAGACCTCATTGTTTGAAAGCCTCACAATGGAAAATACATACTTAGGTTGGCTCCTTGTTGAACAAGTCACAGGTAGGTGGAAAAAGCGTTCGCCACGCGCTCATCAGCACGGAAGCCATCTAACTTGAAGATGAGATGACACAGGGCGATTAAGAAGCTACTCCGATTATTTCTGTTCGTTTTGAACTCACTTAATAGTGATTCAGCCAGGCGCTGTGATAACACTGGCATTTGCGACATTGCTTGTAACCAACCCGCCTCTCTGCGCAATTGCCTCCACGACTTCTACTGATCATGAAACTGACATCATGACTCCTTGCCGCCTACTCTCAGTGAGTCATAATTAGAACTCGGAGAGAGGCTTGAGGTCTACAAATATGTGCTCTTCCCCGCTGTTCAGATAGACCTGGCCGTCATCCTCCATCATCACATTTCGTCACGACTATAGAGTTTACGTATGAACCTCTTGAGGGCGACTCGGAGATCGGGCTTATTCGCCTGCTTGGATCTCCAAGTCACGATACCCCTCTTTCGCTTGAACTAGCCCACGGCTCCCTTCACAACGTCACCTACACTATTCTGTCTCATGCTTGGGACAACATCAGACACAGAAGAGATCGTGATCAACGATCTTCATTCAAGATCGACCGCAATCTCCATACCTCCCTTAGGCAGCTTCGAGAAAACAATTTCGGCCCTTGGCTCTGGATCGACCCTCTGTGCATACAGAAGTCGAAGAGGAGGGACTAAGTTGGCCAGATTGCTACTATCGTTCGGAATGCCGAAGATGTTGATCTCTTGGCTAGGCGAAGGCACACCAGAGATAGATAGAGTGCTCGAATTTATCGCTCGTGTTGCTCCTCGGGTATTGGAAAGCGGGTCATTGAATGTGTTTCAGAGACAGGATGTAACCGACTGGCGTGTTGCCCACAAAGGAATTCGTGCCTGGCTCGAGAACCCACCTAATGCAGAGCGCCAGCGGGCACACTTCGCTCTGGACCTACTTCACGAGCCAGAACTCCAGTGTGATGCCAGCCCTGAGCAGAACATTGTTGCAGGGATTGATGATCTCTTGGCTCGCGACTACTGTTGCCAGGTTTTGGTCAATTAAGACATTGGTCTAGCTAGAAAAGGCCGACAGCATGTGTGGAAATAAGGTCATGTTATTGAAGACATTCGATGTCGTTCTCAATGCTTTGAAAGAGTGCAACTGTTCATACAAATGGGCTGCAAGTGTTTTCGGCAAAAACTGGGATCAATCGCAATTCTATTCACTCCTGCCCATCACATTTCGTGACAAGTGCCTCAAGGCGAACGGGGAGCCGCTGGCAAATATCTTCTATGCAGATTATGTGCTGTGGAGTATCTCTGGGATACGGCTACTGACCCTCGAGAGGTTGTTTTCGGGCTACCCGACATCATTTCTCATGGAGACTCGATCCCGATTCGGCGTCACTACAACATGGCCATGGCTGAGCTCTTCGCCACTTAGGCCAAAGGATTTCTTGATCGGGAGTATCAGAGTTGTTCGCGTTACAACCTCACCAGGATGGTACCAAGGGGAAAGGCGGATAACCCACACAACCTACCTTCCTGGGTTCCAGACTTGCAAGAATAAATTTTGACCAGCAACTCAATAGCGGCTGATACTTCAATGCCACTCCATACACAACGATTCAGCCTCGTCCACTCGTCAGCAACGGCGACGCTCTGCGAGTGCTTCTTCAGCGAGGTTACCGCGTTGACGACGTCTCAGAGACGATGACGCCTCCTAATCTCACCAGGTAAGATGGTTGTGAGCTCTCAGATGGTGAAATTGGCGAGCTATGGCGTCCTGCCTCGATGAAGTTCGCGGTCTCAGACAGTGAACCAAGCCCCAAGGAGGAGTGCGCATGGCGAACTGTAATCGACACTCGGTATCGAGGAGCCATACGAGAGGCCAAGGCGGAAGAAAGGAGAGCTTTGATTCGGAAACTCATGCGTGGACGTCCGGTCGATCCAGTCCTCTCGACGTCAACACAGATCGAATCCGTGAAACATCTCCGACGTTTCTGCCGGTCAAAGATCGCAATTCTATCGGGGCTGTTGAAAGATCCTAGAGAAGGGCTTCTGGAAGTTCATATTCGCAGCCCAAGTCGATTAACATCCTCACCATCATCTGTGACAATATCATCATTCTCTAAAGTTATTAAACGTTGGTACCCATTCAAGATACATAGCTCTTTGACGGCAAGCAAGCATTCCAGTATGCATACCATTCTGGATCAGCCCATCTTTGATTGCTAAGAAATTCTCAAGAGTCGCAAGAAGCTTGAAATGCTTCAGACTCTCTTTGGCCTTCTAGTGGGCTTCCGACCAAAGAAAAGCCCAGCTGGATGAATCTGCAGTCTCAGCATCAGGAACCGATCCATGGTTGTTCGGATGGTTTGTGGCGACAGCATAATCTGTCTGTAAGCAGCTGTCCGCTCTTGCTGTGTGATGGTGACGTAATATTAGCATCTGGTTGTTACAGTATTCGATTGTGGTTCGATCAGAAGATCCTTGGTCTTCGCCTCTTTGCTTTGCACCAATTGAGATTAGCTACTTTTACAGGTGTACGTGTCAAGAGCATACCACCGATTCTGAATGGCCAAGGCTGGATCGCAAAGCGTTTTTGCCTTTGCGAGCAGAGGCCTTGATACGAGGCCACATAGCCAGCATCGTGCTAAGAGACCTTGCTCGAATTATTCACTTGTACTTGGTTGATATCGTTCGTTCGAGATACTCTGTGACTCTTTAAAGAGAATTTGGAAAAGAACCCCGCCTACTTATTTGCGCCCAATGCGCCCAATGCGCCCAATGCACAATGCACAATACACATTAATAAGGCTGACTGCATATAAACCGTGGCTGATGTGAGCTTTTCATGCATGTATGCCTAATATCGCTTATAAGAAACCACACCATTTAAGTGCACGTCAGATATTTTAAAATAGATTTGTGGAGAACTGTCAGCACGCTTCAATAGGCGATCCAATGGATTGGCCACACTAGGACAGGGGTTTAATTATCTTATCTAATCCCCAGTGCGCAAGATTTTCTAGCTCTTAACCCCTATCCTCATAATTCACCATTGTTCTCCTATGCCCCGACCGTCACATTTCTTCATAGCACAGTGGCCGAAACAATGACAGGCATACAATCGACCCCAGCGCTCCCGAAACTGCCATCGCCAGTGCGGTCCAACAAAAAATCGCTGCTGAGACACAATGAGGATGTTCGGTGTCTCGTATCCACTGGACTATTTTTCACCGTCTTCTTAATCACCTGGAAAAGCTTCACATCGCCATTCACAGGTGGCCTTGTTTCCTTCGCCCTATGGCTCGCGCTATTCCAACTTGCCTTTATGGGCGCTGTAACGACGCACAATGCTATTCACTTGCCTGTCTTCTGGAGTAAGAACTGGAACAAGTTCTACCAGATTTGCTTGTCTCTACAGTATGGTGGCGCTGTCTCCATCTTTATACCAGGCCACAACCTGTCTCATCACAAGTATCCTCAACAAGCAAGAGACGTTAGTACGTATTTCACTTTCATCATTTTCGCTTTCCCTTGCCTTGCAGAGTCAGCTTTCATATACTGTACATAATGGCGTTACAAAATTCAACCTCCACACCGCTCCCACGGCGCTAATTACCTATCCTCTTGAATAGTGCGTACTACTAAAGTTCGATATAGCTGGAACCTCCTGAACGGTCTACTATTCTTTTGGCATGTCGTTCTGTCGGGAAACAAAGATGACAAGTTGTATTTTGAGGCTCAGGCCCGTCTCAACCGACCCATCGTGAGACAGCGCCGGCGTGAAGAGATTGCTGTTTGGGGTACCACTGCCGTGCTCATCCTACTGGACTGGCGTCGCTGGATCTGGTTTGCACTGCTGCCTCAATTTTACGCCAAATACTGCATCCTTTCGTTGAACCTTCTTCAGCACGATGGATGCGATATGAGCTCACGATATAACTTTGCGCGCAATTTTACTGGTCAGACGCTCAATTACTTGTGTTTCAACAATGGATATCATACCGTTCATCATCTGCATCCTGGGCTACACTGGTCCATCCTGCCGCAGAAGCACCAGGAGCTCATTGCACCTCATATCGCGCCCAGCCTAGAGAGCTCTAATATATTGCTCTATATGTGGCGCAGCTTCATATATCCAGGTCTCCGGCTTGACTATAAAGGTCAACCGCTCCTAATCACCAAGGAGGAAAATGAGATGCCAGACGAACCATGGTTCTACAACGAGACGGAGACCTTCTCGAATACTAAGGAGTATCTTGCCCAGGGTATGAAATGATCGAGATGGGGAAGACCTCAGGACTTCTGCGTGCCTCAAAATACTCGTGTCGTTGTTCAAGTCATGCGGACAGATGTAAAGCGTCGAGAGTTGGGAGACATCATGAGAACTACCATCCGGTACCTGGAGTATAAAAAACTCACAATGAGACTTACCTCAAGGGCTCTTCAGTTCTACTCCAGAGAGCGCAGTAACGGGCACTTGATGTGTTAATATCCGGCGGAGAAAGATGTGGCACATGATCATCCGCTTCGTGGCTGGATTCATCATCTAATGATTGAGTAGTGCAATTGTCATAGTCGCGTTTTTTTTTTTTTTTTCATGCCTCGCGTGGGAAAACGAGGTCGGGCATGGACAAATGTGATCGGCTATTATAAAGCTTAGAACCAAGATGTATATCGTATATTAAGTGGCTATTTCTCTGAGTGTAGGTGTATGACATCAGAGCTCATCTGCGTAATATCTCTCAATATCTGTATTAATAGTATTCTTGCTTATAAAGCTTTGGCCACATGTTTAAGATATTGCATACGTAGAGTTAACTATACGTTGGAAGTTTCTTATGGATTTGTGAAGGTGATCTCTCAGAATCTCAGAATAGTGAGTGATACTCAAGTTTAGCCCTTGGGAAGGTCACGTGGAGATTAGATAATGGCACAGTTTGGGTAGTTACTGGTGTGGACTGCTCTGATCTATAACACAAAGCCTGAGCCGCGCTAATTACTTCTCGTCCGTCACTTTCTCTCTTTTTGCATAGTTGCATTGATCCTTATAAAATATTTCGCTCTCGCTCTCGCTTTCAGGTTGATCAGTTGACCTAGGATGAGTGCGATAACCTAGCGTCATCGCTTTTCACTTAGCTCGGATAACTGTTAAAATTCGCTTGATGTCAACACAACATGTTAAAAATTTAGCACGGTAACACCTTACATTCATCGATAGGTAAGTGTCTTTCTTAGCTTCAACTTTATCGTAGGCTGATATAATAAAGACATTTACGGTTTGGAAGCCTACTCTCAACTTCAAAATATAATAATACTTATGCTACTTGCTACCCTGCACTAAAGCAGAGCCGCAACAGTGATCTAAAGTCACGTGGCGATAAGATTGATATTGCGTGTCAATCGATCAAACCAGGCCATCATACACCACAGCAGCATTGTAGTTTTCTTGCAACACACCTCATACTATAATGCGGAATCTGCGTCCGGCAAAGCATTGACCTGCATCCAGTAAATATAGATCTGCGTGTAGCAAATGTGGATCTGCATCCGGGCAAATATGAGTCTTCAAGTCGGATCAAGAAAGACAATCTTTGCGGGTGTTTAGGATTAGCTGAGACGCTCCACAAGTGGGAGGCTGACTCTCCTAAGGTTGATTACCTAGCAGTGCTTCGAGTACCGAGACACCCGTCCGAGCTGCCCTCATCATTAATCGCGGGTACTGTAGTCCTCAATATGTCAACGAAGGTAATGGTAAACATTGCAGTAGGCCTAAATTTTGTGTCATTAGGATCATTCCATGATACTGTTTAATGAAGTCTTAGGGTAGTGTTCTAATGATAAATGCTGGAAGTTTGAGGTCCCTGCTGAGAACAGCTCAGGGTTCTGATCGATCGTGATTAAGTCAGAGGGAGCTTGGACGCGGGGATAAGGTGGAATTAGAGAGCTCGATGGGCCATTGTAATCTTGGGGGTCGGAACTAAGATCCGCCGGGTGATAAGATAAGTAAGATAAGATAAGACAAGACGTGTTTTCACCCCGCGCACGTCAGGCAGGTCACACTCATCGGAGGTCAAGTTCAACATGGCCAACCCATCCGCAAAGGCACCCCCTAGCCCTTCTACATCTGATAGAATTGCTATCCCCAAGCCTTATGACCGCAGCTCTCGGACGGTCTGCAAACAACTGCGTCAAATTCACAAGGCATGTGGCCAATGGCCTTGGGATTTTCTTCCTGGCCGAATACCAGAGGTGCTGGATAAGGACATGTTGGGACCGCTTGTTAAGGCCGTTCGATTCGCATCTGACGATGAATATGATGTCACTCTGTCGGAATTGATTGAATGGCTAATGGGTCAGGAGATAGATTGGGTGTTGACATCAACACATTCCGGTAATGCCTTGGACTGGGTTATGTATACCCATGAGAAGAGAGCGAGCAGGAGGAGGAGGTCCTCTACTAATGATGAGAGTGAGAGCGGGAGAATGTCTTCTCGAACTAGGAAGAGGCAACACTCAAATGACGAGGTGATACTTCCACGGCCTCCACGCCCAGACCCGCAGTCGCGGCAGAAGAAGCGCTGGGCCGGAACCAGATCGTCGACTGCTAACAATGTGGCTGAGGCTGAGGCTGAGACTCAATCTGAGCCCGAGCCCGAGCTTGAGCCTGAACCTGGGCTGGATCATGGCATGGAGATGGATGTGGATGACAACAACCCCATTAGCAATGTTGGGGAGAATACCAACAACAACATGAATCTCAGCGGAACTGATAACGGAACACTTGATGTGAGTTATCCAATTTCATCCTCTCAAGAACAACTAACCATGATCCAGGAAGCCATCGCAGCCTCGGCTCGTCGTCTTGAAGTGGCTCGCGATAATCTTGGAGAATACGAGCACGAACTAGAAACCGAAAGAGAAGCCTTGAAAGCGATAAAAGCCTCACTGTCAGAGGCGTCAGAGGCTCACGAAGCTGCTATCCAGAAATGGAGAGATGCCGTTGTGAAAGTAGACACAAAACAGAACGAACTCAAACAGTTTGAAGACCTCGCCCAGTCTTTCTCTCACGACACACAAGCTGCTCTGGAGCAGCACAGCCAAAGTCTGCGACATCTGTGCGACCAAGCAATCGAAGCAGAGAAACATGCCGAAAACGAGCTCCGAACGCGACGTCGTGAGTTTTGCATCCAAGAAGACAAGAAAGATGCAAAAGAGGGCACCATCAAGAAGATTTCAGCACGGGTTAGGCGATATCAAGACGACATTGACGCGGAGGAGGTGAAACATCAAAGGTTGCTTGCGGAGCATTATTTGGAGCTTTTGAGCAATGATATTATACAAGGCATTTCCATTGCCGATATATCATATGCTAGGATTCTTGAAATCAAGTTAGAGCGTGACCAAAGGATTTGGTATGAACAAAGACAGATGAGTCCATAGGATAGCGATTTCCTTTTTGCTTTAAAATGTTACTATAGAGTTCAATAGACTACCAAGTTTGAATTAAGGCTACGTTCCGCCAAAGGAAGTGGACTAGACAGGTTGGCAATGCAGATTTGCGCCATCTCAGGCAGTGGGTGTGGCTTATCTGTGCGTTTCCAAGACCTAATTCACAAACAATGACTTGTAGACACTTGATACGCTATGTCGACCGATCTGCCAAGTCTTGCATGTAACGTAAATGTGGATCAAGATTAGGAGGCCTTTATCAGTCGACTGACAACCGCGTCAACTCCAATAGCCAGCTAGGTTCTCAAGATATGAATGGGCCGCTCAAAGGGATTTGAAGATGGTAAGCAGGCTAAATATAAAATAAGTTTGTCGAGACTTTACGATGTTCTTGAAACCTGAGTCGACACCTAAGAAATAGGGTGCATGGCGGAATCTTCCAAGGTGACCTTGTAGTTTCGACAAAAGTTAGTAAGAGAACACCTGAAAATCGGACAGACTTACTTTTGAACTTCCACGCAGGCAGCTCCTTCTCGAATAGCATACCTGTTTCCTCAAGGCTGCGGTCTTTGAACATGGGGATGTTGAGAATGACAAAAATGACAGAAACAACACGAATTGAACCATAAATAAAGCTCACCTTTGCACCAAGGGCTGGGTATGGCGCATTGAGAAGATAAGGCAATGTGAAAGCGACGAGGAAGGTATCTATGATGCTGATAGCCGAGGCCAACTGCACAGTCTTCCCTGGAACTGACCCATGAGATGCCTCGGGGCAGACGGTGTACGATAGAGGGGCCCACGACTACGCAAACGAGGCACCAAAGAGAATTGCATAGGCCACGATAGCCTTTTGGCGGCCGTAGTGAGGACACTCTTCGTTCCCATCCCACATAGAACACATAGAAAGATGGACATGAGAGTCCCGCAGACTATCCATAATGGTCTCCTTCCTCGTCCGTCAGCGCTTGTAAAGACGATGAACATGGTTCCCAAGTTGGCGGGTCTCCTGCTAGTGTCATGAGGAATCGGTGCGAGACGGCAATCTCCGAATAGAAGACGGTACTGTATTGAGAAACAAGGGCCTGGCCGGTGAATTGCTGGGACGACATGGCTCCAACAGCAATGAGGGTTCGACGCTAGAGTGCTGGTCAGTAGTTGTAGTCAAAGGATACGAAGCTTTAAGCCACGCTTACGAGGGTTATCCCCTAGACGGCATATTCCTACGGTAGCTTCTCCGGGTTAGATTCCATCATGGAGAGCATCCCCACCTCTGAACAGACTTCCTCTTCAGTTCGTAAACCACGATTGGGTTTGATCATGCTTTGAAATGCGTCTTCCTTTCTATGAACTGAGAGGAGCCAGCGAGGAGACTCAGGGATCGAGGGCAGGCCGCCAGCAATAATACCCGCGGTCATAAGCCACTGGGCATCTCCCTTAAGCTGCTTCTGCGCAAAGTAGATGTTCAGCGAACCAAGAACACCACCCACGGCGATGAAGAACTGCATCGCAGACCCAAACAAACCTCTCCACTCACCGGGAGTACATTAAGACCTATACGAAAAAATAACGTGGATGGTAATTCCGATGAGACCAAAGTTGATGACTCGTCCAACGAGGAACTGGGCTGGGGTCTGAGCAGCCACTTGGAGGAGACGTCCTACCAAGGAGACGCACGCAAGGAGAAAGAGGCCTGATAATTACAAACCAATTAATGCGGTTAAGATCGAGCAGACAATTAAAGCTCTAAGCTGAGGGACTATCGAATGGTTGCGTCGATGCTGGCGCCGACCAGAACCCGGAAAGTCAGGTGAGGCTTGGTAGAAAAGGAATTCAACAACGCATAGGCATCAAGAGGATTGAAGGGATCATGTGTGACAAATTTTGGGTTTGAAGTCTGTAAGCGCATGGAAAATGGATGAGAGGTGATGACAAAGGACATGAAGGATAACCAACGGACGCTGAGTTGTTGTGCAGGCGTCGAATTCGCGACTCAATTCCTCCTTCGTTCCTGTTCCTTATGGTAGTCCCTTTTTTTTCCTTTTCTTGTCATCTTCTTGGTTTAGCGACATGTGGTAATTTCTATCTACATTGACACACGCTGTGCTTGCTCTGATATGGTAACTCAGCGCTATTAACCTTGAACGAATGTCGCGGGGCGGGATCAAGCCTAGCATTTTTCAACGCCTGTCTGCTCAATAGCTGCTTACTGATGAAAACTTCTCATGACGCGCAGCAACGAAAATTGTCCAATCTCTGAAGCGTCCACACTGAAGTGGTTGAGATGCCTGGACAGTCACAAGTTTCCACACGCTATCTTGATGATGTGGTATTCTTCGGCCCATCCCAATTTACTTGACGAAATACCAGAGCCGATTGTCCACCTATCTTTAGCCATGTCTCGGTGAAATGAGGGTCATTTCGCTCGGCATAAATCCCCCAGATCAGTCGTCTAGTCACTATTTGCCAGCATCCTCATCGACAAACGATAAGTCATCCTGGCGAATAACCCTTTGGGTATTATAAGATCAAGATCTAGCTTATTATACCCTGTGTTCTTTGCCGGGTCCGAAAGGTAAGCCTGTCTGCCTGGATGACATAACAGGTTCATCGATTCTGAGTTACTTGCTATGGTCGCTCACACTCTCCTTCATAGGTCAAATGTGATAGAAAGCTCACGACATGCGAACGTTGTTGAAAATTCGGGCTCACCTGCCCAGGATATGCACTAGACGTTAGCCGGGGGGTCAAATAAACGTCGTCTACTCATATAGATGCCCTCAACGAGGCACTTCAACACGCAGGTGTAGATCGCCGACGAATGGGTGCACATCGGGAGTGCCGTAGTCTAAAGATAAAATGTGACCGAGCAAGACCATGGCGCCATCGATGTCCCACAAAGTCATTGCCATGCACTTACAAGCATGTGGGCGGTATTCAGACATCAGATCACGATTACTCTACCCAGCCTTCTAGCGACAGTCTCCTATTCAGGGCTGGTCGATTAAAGGTAGACGGACAAGAAACCCATTGGTTGTTGCCCTCATCATCATAGGGACCACCAGGCACTTCATTGCCCGCATCAGACGATGACACATGGTCAGTCCGCTCTCTCGCCCACTGGCTACTGTTGAATTCAATCTGTACGGATCTGAAAGTCTTAGGTTCGAGAAGACAGAAGAATGGTCAATGGTGAAACTAGTACTTGTTGTACAGGTGGTATTCGTCGGAGTTGCCGGACATTAACCATCTCTGAATGCTCGTCGATGCCTTTTTTACGCATGTTCACTCTTCACGATACCTTTGTTTTCTTCACAGGCCTACACTCTTGCGAGCGCTTGACCAAGGCCGAATTCTGACCGAATTTGGAGAAGCGACCGCTTATAGCGTCTGCGCACTCGGGGCAAGGTGAGCTTATGACTTTCATCGTCACGGGTTTTATTTCAGAGAGGCTGACGTACTCTAGGTTGCTCGATTTCCCAGTCCCTCCGCCCAAAGAGGCAGGGGCGGAGTCAAGAGGAGCGCCAGGAAAACTATGGGTGCAAGGGCCAAGCAGTTAGTTCAGCTTATTAGCTGCAGCCCATCGATTCAAAATCTGATGGTGAGTGACATGTTGCCCCACAGGTGATATCTAGCTTACTTTGACTCAGGCTCTTCTGTTGTACTGTGAATTCGGTCTCCGCACTGACGACAATGCTATGGTTTTATGCTGATCGGATGCTGTTACCGCATGATTAGCCTGCTTTATCTCGACACAGAATCCGCCATCATTGATCAAACCCCGGAGGCCCTGTCGCCCGCCGGAATCACACAGCGCGAAATCGGAAGGAGGCTGACATGGTCTTGCTCCGTTCTTGACTCTGGTATTGGCGCAGGAGTACCGAGTAACCTCTGTTGGCGTAACGAAAGGACAGATATTCCATTACCCTGTCGGGAAACAGACTTTTTGCACCAGACAACCTCGCCTTTGTTATTCCTTCAACTCGAAAGACCTCAGCCATGTTCCAATGCCGCCATTCCCGACATTCGAGGCCAAACAGTGTGGCTTGCATGCTTACGAAAAGACATTCTAGAGTAGGTGCCATTTAGTGACAAGGGCACTGACAACGATACCGATCTTTTGCATGAGGTTGATTACGTATTGCTGTGATTTAGCTGATATCGGCATAGGTGTATTCGAAAACCAAGTAAAGATGACGGCCACAGTTTGCTACCATGGGAACAAGATTCTCTATTCATGAGTCTCCTGTCATGCCTCGAACGATGGCATCATAACCTCCCCAAGCATCTCCACTTGAACGATATGACGATTTATGTTAAAAAAGATCAAAATAACTTGGGCGGGTTTCTTGCATTTTACTGTCTATACCACGCTTCCTTCTGTGACTTAACTCGAGTCGCCCTTCCCGGCTATAGTTTCCCCCTTGCCTCGACGCTGACGAATGCACCTCTCGAGTTCAAGACCGAGCTGCAGAACAAGTGTTACCGCCACGCCTAGTCAGTGTCACAGATGTTCAAAAAGTGCCTGGCACACGGCATCGAGTCTCTGACCGACACCTTGTCGACTGCGGCGTTCGAGTCAACCAAGATCCAGGTCATATACTTGACGACTGTAGCAAAAGGTGATCAATACTTGTACAGAGACATCGCAGACATGGTCAACACCAACCTTCAGGTGCTGACCATTACCCATCGTCACCCTGATACAGTCAACATCTACGTGAGTGTCGCGATCTGCTTGACAAGGCAGGTCATGATAATCTCAACATTTGCTCACAAGGGCCTGGCTCTTTACTAGATAGCTTGCTGCTTTATACCCTGTCCTAAAACATTTTAGATTCCCAGGAATTGCTGCACGCTGGGAGCCTTATCGAGACGCAATCCTAGTCCCAACGCCAAAGCGAATCAACGCGCGTTTAAGCCCGACTGATATGGCTGACGACGAGGAAAACAGAGCCTCTGCAGGAAATGGCCATTTCGACATATCTTTCCTTGACAGCAATTGCAATTTATCGCCCTGCGCGGTTGGAAGTCAAAAGGACATCCAAACGCACTCGTGCCTGTTCAGGTTCAGAAAACGAAATTGAAGGCGAGACTTTGTACCCATACTCGACGCAGAATGCAGATATCTTGGTCACTGAAGGATATGCAAACCAACATCATGGGCCTGCATCTTTAGCACCGAACCCTGCTCCACAGTTGCGACACGGAATAGCTGAGGATACAGCTGCCGGCGGCTTAACAGACATGCCCATGACATCGTCAGGGATATCGCCGGACTATGATGAAGCGACATCATTCACATCAGCATTCGATGAAGAGTATTATCCGACAATGGCCAAGGGACTTAGCGAATACATGATATCGAACGGGAACCTGAGCGGTTTGGCGTTATTTGGTGATTGACCATTTTGCTATAGCGTCACACATGTGAACAATATAAGCCACAAGCCTCGGGATGGAGCAGGGGCATTCCAGGGTGTCTTGAACTTTTACAAATGAGCTCCAAGCCACTACACGGTTTCTGGGATAGATGATTTTATAAGCACAAATATGATATATCCCCAAGAATACGCAGTAGAATGAATTTCATAGCCAGGCCTCTTGAAGAGAGAAAAATGTACGTAGACTATGTATGAAGATTCCCAGTGACTGAATAGTAAGGAGCCTGCATTAATTGACCGAGACAGGAGCCGGGTTCGCATTTCAAAGTGCTGGAACTCACGTGTATTATTATTATATCTATCATCAGCCATAATAGTAGCCATCCAGGGTAAACCAGTCTTTATCTGCCAGGAAATCCAAATCAAGCCAGCAACGAGAATCTCAACGTATATGCTAAATCCCAGTAACTTAGCGACGCAAGTGATAAATGTTAATTGAATATTTCTAGTGATATGTTCCTTTGGGAGCGGGGTTGAAGTTCATGTTGTACATGGATGCACAACACACATAGTTGCTCGTGAGGCCTCTCCAAATACTTTGGCAAGATCTCATCATATAAGCAGTCGCTTATTTTTGCCTAAGTTTCAGGGAATGATATGCTGACGGTCCCGTATGCAGCCATAGCTCTCAAACGTCGTGTTCTTCGATCAGCCAGACTAGTCTTGGTTCCATCTTGTTCGAGACTTGGGGCAACAACATGCTTAATACTACCTGTTACTGCGAATATAGTCGACCTTTCAGGATACATGATGAGTTTGAACTCGTCCCTGAGAGATGAAAGTATCTGGAAATACACGAAGTAGAAGCTAAAGTTATTAGAATGAGCTTAGGAGAAAAAAATAAAGTGAGCCACTTCGTTGTAATAAATAAGCTTGACTGGGCTGTAAGAGAGGTAATAACGAAGTTAGGTATAGTAAGTGTACAACGCTCTTTTACAAAAACCTCCAGTGTCTATGTAAGATTTGCTCTGCGACCTCCTAAAGTAGCAGAGACCTGCCCCAACTATCAGGAGACATATGTTTACTCTAGTCCAGCGCGGTCTGAACACAAAATCTACATCTTAAGTTACTTGTGGGATCTATTGACATGGCCGGCCAAGCATATATAAGTAGTTGCTCGCCAACTGGCTAATTGACAAGACCATGGGAACTAGTAACTTGCTATCACCGGCATTTTGCTTGATCTTCTCGTGAACGCGGTTTAGGCCCTTTGCATTGCGAATGCCTGGACAGTTTTTCCTATATTCGGTATTGCGAAATCCAGGGTCTTTTTCTTTTATGGTTGGAGACAGGTTTGCATATTAGTCTATCCTGAAGCAAAAGGCAAAAGTAACGAATCTCAATTAGCTTACTCTTTCTATCTAGAACTCAATCACATTGTATAAAGGTAGCTCATAACTTAAAGCTAGAATTTAATTAATATCCTCCATATGCCCCAACATGCACTGCTGTAGCCTAATGGTCAACTCTCTTTATCTCTTGTAACTCTCATAACCAGCAGGTAATTCAGCACGGGTCTCCCCATTTAACTCAGTAGGAGTCTCTCCATGCAACTCATACCTCGGCTCGTCATTATGTTTCACCTCACCGCCATCCGTCATGGGCAGCGAAGACTTTCTGTTCTTCCTCCGTATTACAAGCCAAGCGAGAAGACCTATTGCTCCGATGCCGCCAATAACAGATCCGACCGCGATCCCAGCTTTGGCACCTGTACTAAGGGAGCCTGTCGACGAGCTTGTCGAATCGCCATCATCAGAATTGACGCCGAGGTCCGTCGACGAGGCTGCTATTGAGGTTGAAGTGCCATCAACAGAAGTAGCATCGAGGTCTGTTGATGAGGCTGCTATCGAGGTTGAAGTCTTATGAATTGCTGTGGTGGCCGTAGAGGACTCGTCAACGACTGAACAAGTACCGAACTCACTTTGGCACCTGTTCAAATCCAGATGTCAGCGGCGTCCAAAAGAGTTTGGGAGAGCCGATGGAGGCAATCCAGCTCTACTCGGATTAATTTCAAAGAAACACTAGACCGCACTCACCCGGCACCACAATATGTCGAATTCTTGCCACAGTATCCCTTTTCAGAACAGCAGTCTCCAAACTCGCTCCCTTGACATGTGATGTTGCTCGAGGAAGTCGCACCGCATGATCCCGAGGTACTAACAAGCTGCCCATCAGGCATCGACGCGCAGGTGCCAAACGCATCTTGGCAGCCCTCGGCGCAGTATGCTGAAGTCTTGCCGCAGAAACCTTTTTCAGAGCAGCAGTTACCAAAAGTGGATGTGAGGCATGTTGCGTTAGTCTCGGAATTAGAACCACAGTTGCCGTCTTTGCTGGTGGGGTTTGAGCGCGGAAGGATGAGAGAGGATGAGCTGGGACTGGTCAGGGGTAGTTCGTAGTTCGGACAGGGGATCCGAGCTTACAGTTCAAAGCCGCGAGGGAATGAGGCCAAAGCTGAAGAGAATAGACACAGAAAACACAGCAGGGAAAACTCCATGACGATGAATCGCTTGTTTGGCACTGGCAAACGACACAGACGAAATCCTTCTCTGTCCTAGCAGGGCGCAATGCCTTTATGATGGCCCACTCTTCAAAACAACGGTGGCAGAAGCGCCGAGGTCAATTTGCCACGATTCCCCTGATCCACTCTAACCGTCTCCGCCCCCAAAGGAACGTGAGCGGTCGGATGGTGGGTCGAGACAGCCGATCCCTATTCTCACGGCAACTTGGTAACGCATTCATCCAACATCCACTTACAATTGGTCTAGCACCTCCATGCCTACTGTACAATTGAGTCGCGTTCCTTAGTCTTTCACAGCAAAATGCCAGCTTCAACTTGGTGGAATCGTCAGATAGCTTACAGCAAGCCCAAATGATGCTGTAACGTAGACAGTCACACCATGTTGTCCCTGCCCTGGCTGACTGTGTCGACTAGGCTAAAAATGGATCCATTTTGAACGCTTAGCTGAGAAAGGACAGTTATGTAAGCACTAAGGCGCTGGTCCAGACGGTTGATCAACCCAGATACAGAAGTCCCGAGCTCAGCCCTGCAAGACACCAATTACCTCGCAAGCTAGTGTCTAGCTAGTAGCCTAGTAACTCTTCCGTGCCGCGTTGGCGCATGATTTTCATTTCTCAAGTCTGAGGTTCTAGGTCCTTGAAGACCAATCAAAGCAACTTTTGCACCCCAAGCGTGGTTTGAGCGCCTCCAGCGCGGCAGTGTTCTTTCTCAGAATCGAGCGCCCTACACGTTTGTTTTGGTCCTGCGAGCTAAATTAGCAGATTGGCGGCAAATGGAACAAATCGAGGTCTTAGTGCCAGTGTTGCCCTAAATGTGGAAATGAATATAACCAGGGCTTGATTTCCAGACACTCAACGGTCACTAACATAGTAACTGGGTTTAATTATGCGGAGTAGAATAATTATATAATAAGCCCAAGAAGATTGACATTCGTGACTAGCTCTCCGGTTCTTTGTCATCGTTCTAAGTATATTCGACAATGTTGGTTCCCTTCACCCATAGCGCCGGCCGTCTGATCCTGATTCTTGGATTTCTACTCAAACTTGTTCTCGCGCAGTGTGGTGCTGACAATGATGGAGCCAGCTGCCCTTTGAACGTGTGTTGTTCTTCGGCAGGATATTGCGGAACAACGAATATATACTGTGGAGACGGCTGTCAGTCAGAGTACGGGAGCTGCTCTATACCTACAGTCCCTTCTTGCTCTTCCGACAAGAAGACAGCGACCAACGGCCGCCGCGTCGGATACTGGCGCGTACAGCAGGCGTGGGACCGGTCTTGCAATGTGGTTCTTCCCTCCCAGATCCAAACCACCGGGTTAACCCATCTGATCTTGGCGTTCGCCCAATTCGACTCTGGCAGTTTCGAGGTCGGCGCTCAAGACCCCAAAGACGTCCCATTCTATAAACAGTTCACCGCTTTGCAGAGCAGCTCATTGCAAACTTGGATTGCCATAGGTGGCGGCAGTTTCTCTACCGACGTTTGGTCTTCCATGGTGGCCTCATCGAGCTCCCGATCCGCCTTCATCTCGTCTCTCAAGTCCTTCTTGGAGACCAATTCCTTCCAAGGTGTCGACCTGGACTGGGAATTTCCAACGGCCTCAACCGCCGATGTAGACAACCTTGTCTCCCTCGTCCGGGAGCTCCGAGCCGCCTTGGGGAAAAGTTATGGCATCTCAGCGGCATTGCCAGCGGACTGGGGTAGTATCCAGGGCTTCAACCCTGCCGGTATGGCTAAATATGTCGACTTCTTCAACTTCATGGCCTACGATTTGCACGGCTGGGGAATTGATTCCAAACCAACACAGAATGTTGTAACCTATCAGGCCAGCATACTTGATACCGCCAACAATCTTATGCCGCTGTGGGCGAACCAGACCAATCCCTCGCTCATCAACCTTGGTATCCCCCTGTACGGCCGGGGGTATACCCTCTCCTCCCCGAGTTGCAAGATCGCTGGCTGTGCTGCTTCAGGGCCTAGCAAAGCGGGTTCTTGCGTCAAAGATCCGACAGGCGTCATGGTGCTAAGTGATATCAAAACGGCCATATCGGCCAATAAAGCTACAGTCGTGCTTAACAGCACCACTATGCAGAAGTATGCGACCTGGGGAAATGATCAGTGGATGGGGTACGATGACGCTGACACGTTGGCACTGAAGCTGGCATGGGCTGATGGATTGTGCGTGGGCGGCGCTGTATTCTGGGCGCTGGATAATAGTGGCGGTGCATGGGATCGTAAAAGAGCCTGTCGGGTGTAAGGACTTGTGACATCTACCTACTATAAAGCCCTGTAATATTACCCCCGCTTTCTGCAGCAGTAAATGAGAGTTAATTTTAAAAATCGCTCTTCGCCATAAAGGAGCAGGGTTTCCAAGGTTGCCAGGTCTAACATGTCCAACTCTGGTGTCAAGGGTCACCGTGCGTTTATCGTTCTGACGACCATTGTAGGCCAATCTTTTCTACGTCGTCTTCTCTTATCAATCAGCTATTATCTATATTCTTAGCCGAAAGCCAGCTGCTTTCTCTATAGTCTGCCTGGATCATACCCAAGCCCCTGAATTAGCACTCCATGTCCCCACATCAAGAACGGCTGATCATACGACTATTGAGATCTGCATGGCTGCTTACTGCTGTACTACTGGCAGCGGCTGTGATTATTATTAAAGAGCTAAGGCAATACCGATTGAGTAAGCTTTAATTAATTATATATCTGATTTTTATATCTTCTTTTATTTAATAAAATAGTTTAAGTT